>OX457086.1:48589893-48823190 GCA_949752835.1 Empis stercorea | reverse complement strand
GCTAAGCTAATCATAAATTAGTATATGTATATAATAATATTTCGTCAAACAAAAAATATGAAAATAAATTTACAATATATTTCTAAGGTGTTATTACAACGCCAAATTACAATATTAACTAATTTAAAATGAATAATATTTGTGAGAAATTAAGAAAATTAAACAATTTTGTTGACGATTATCAGTGTTTATGATACAATGGGTCAATAGATGAAATATATAATTAGTCCTATGTGATATATACATTTTTTTTTAAAATATTTCCATTTTAAATAATCTTCTATTTTCTGGGACATTTTTTTGATTAATAATATTTTATTAAATTTTGTAAGATGCATAATTAGTTGAAGCATACATTCTATTGAATATTATGTACCATTTTACTTATATGAAATCATAAGGTAGTTATTAAAGCTCAGATATATGTTGTTTGTTTGTGTCATCCATAAATGAATAAAGCAATTGAAAATAAGTAGCTTTTTGGCAAGACTTTTTTCAAACGTCTATCGTGATTTTGACATCTAATTGACATCTAAAAGTCCTGAAAATTTTCAAAAAAAATTTTAAAATCACGAAAGAGGCTTGGAAAAAGGCTCGTGAATAAATGGTTTATGAGATGATGTTCTAGTGATATTTTTCATATCTATTTAATGATAACTTAATTCATGACCAATATTTAAATTGAACATCAAATTAGTTTAACCGCAATAATTCATTTGATGACATATTTTTAATGGAAATTCCACTTTTATTCATAATATTTTTATATAAATCATAATTTTATACTTATAATTTAAGAACAAATATTTTCATTTAATATATATGAAAAATTTGAGAAAAAACTTTTATACATAAATTAAATTTAATAAATAAATATAATATTTATCTAATAAAATAAATAAATATAATAATTTTTTTTATATGGTTTTTTTTACAGGTTGCAATGGCTGGTGATTATATTTTGTCAATAGCATCAATATTATTAGCTCGTTTAAGAAATGATGAAGTAACTATTGCACTATGTCAGGTAATAAATATAAATTTTTTTTTATTTAAAATTTTAGCATGATTTTATTTAATAAAATAAACATTTAAATATAAAAAAATAACCGTCAGCAATTTCAATAATTCAAAAATAAAATAAAATTATAAAGTCTACGGAAAAACCACCGCATTCCAATGATTACGTGCTAAGTTGAAAATAAATATAAAGACTAAAACAGAATACAAAAATTAGAGCTAAATTTTATCCCCTTCCGCCTATGTATACAATAATATTTTCTAAAATTTATAATGATATAATAAAAAATATATTATAGTAAGTAATTTACCATCAACTTTTTTATTGTGATAAATTTTAATATTTTTAGATTTTAGAATAATAGCTAATAATATTAACTATATCGAAATTAAGATGGCGCTTAATTAAAGTCCTTGAAAATTCTTTTTTTTTTCATATATTAATCATATGTAGCAATTTGAAAACACATATGGCTTTATTTGCAATATTGTAACGAAAAAAAATGAAGATTGAATTTTCTATTATTGACTTGTACCAAAAACACTATGACTATGACTATACTATCAAAATTTAAATTCAACATTAACTTGTACTGAGCTCAATTTAATATAATAATTAAAGTCCAAATTATGTTTGAACATTGAAGCTGAAGAAGAATGTCAAATTTGAATTTATATTGAATGAAAATATTTAATTAAAATTATTACAATAAATTTTGAAAACAATTCAAAAAGCATAATATTTCTTCGTTGATATCGATTAACATAAAATAAATATTTACAAATACTTTGCATATATGCACTAAAGACTAAAATATTAAACTAAAAATTGGTATAGACATACTAAAAATATATAATATTTTATTTTATTTATTTTATATTTACTATTTCAAAAATGCCTTGATGGCTAAAAGTTATGTGGTTTTGATGTTTAATTATGTATTTTGTTAGGGTATGGCAACAAGTATGAACTTTTTTAATAAAGATTTTTTTTTTGTTTAAATTAAGTAATTGATCTGACTAAAATGAATGGTTACTTACTCTCACTTGTATGATGGTTAGGTTTAACCACAACATTTTTACAGAATATAATAATAAAAGTGATATGAACACAATATATATGTAGCGTAGAACTTTAAGGGGTTTGTGTATAAACGCAAAGTCTGTAATTAAACTTTTTTTTTTTTAAATAAGTATAGTTTGCAAGTTGTATAAAGAATTGTAACTCTTGTCAAATATCATAAATTTTGACGATTATTATTAATATTGAACTAATGAAATGTCATTTATTTAAGTATTGGTTTCAATAAAAATCGTAAAATTTTACTATAATTTATTAGCCCCAAAAATATTAATTGTTACATTTATACTTACGAAATGAAGAAAATGAAATTTATAGTTATGTTCATTTTTTAAATATTAATCATATTGTTGTTTATTCATTTTTTTAAAGCAACATTTTATTTGTACAATTGGGAGCAGTCATAAAAATTAATTTACAAAGAGATATACATTAGATATATAATACACAGTGGCAAATTGCTATGATCTGGTGAATATAGAAAACAAATTAAGTTAAATTAAATTAAAAAAGGAATTTATATTATACGGTATAGGAATTGAGAATATGTTGTGGTATATGTAATTAAAAAAAAACAGGTGCTTCTTTGCCTTGAAAGATGAGATTAACATATGAAAATATATAAAATATATTACGTATTCTTGTTTGTACGGAAGTTAAGGGAGTTTTTATTTGTTCATTATTTTTTTTTTAATAAATTACGCAATTATGTTTATAAAAGTATCAGGTAGATAGACCACACCTATTAGATTAGTTAAATATGCCAAAGATGATTTATTATGTCTATGTGTTCTGATTTTATAAATAATAAAAGTATATAATGTACTAATACTTTTGATTAGTTTAGTTTGATTTAAATTGGAAATGATACGATATTTTATAGTATACGAATTTCGAATTTATAATCAATTTAAATAAAATTTGGATTCAAATACTAATGAGGATATCTTTGATTTTTTACTTATTATGCAATTTCAATGACAAAGTTTTCGGCATTTACATTTGATCTTATCTTTACGACACGAATAGAATTAAAAAATCAAGTGTTGTTATAATTGTGTTTAATTTCAAATATATAATTACTTTATAATTTCTTCACTATATTTTGTATCAGAAAAAAGTTCGTTTAAAAATATTCTGACAAATGTTTAGTAAAAGATATTAAAAATTATTTATTTTATAAAATTTCTGAAATGAAGATATTAATTAAACGTATAATGTAAGGTATGGAATGGACGATAAATTATCACTCAAATATAAAAATATTTTATATCTTTTTTTTTTATATATGTACGATATAAATGAAAAGCTTTAAATTTAAATTTACATTATAAAATTTCAATGTTTAAAGATATAATATTATTATACAGTAAATGGCAACTACCATCGCGAAAATTTTACAACAAATTTAAGGTTGTGACAATGACACAAATAGTTTAACTTGTTAATTTCTTTTTATATTTTTAAATAATAAGTTTTTTTTTATTATTAATTAGAAAAAACGAAAATATTTTTTTAATCTATTTAAAAATTCAAAATGTTTTCCATTTACGTAAATATTTAAAAGAATTTTACTTTTAATAATTTATTTTCTTTAAAGAGTCTATACTCTTTTGTATAGCATTTTAAGCTTACCAAATGGTTGATTTGTACAATTTAATATAGCATTTTAAGCTTACCAAATGGTTGATTTGTACAATTTAAATTAAATACTATCATTTTGAAATTTTATTTGAAGCAGTAGTTTGAGTTAGAAAAAGAACCAATCAGCTTGAATTGCGAAAAGACTAATTTCAATTGGACAGTGACTAATTTTTTACTTGAAATTTTATATTAATTTTTTATATAGTTAAATTAAATTATAGTTAAATACAAAATCATCATAATAATTTTTTTATTAATCTTTTAATTTTCAATAAATTACTAAAAAAAAAATTTGCAACAATTTCTAAACATAAAAACATTGCAGAAATTGTTAACAAATATTTTGTAACCGGACATTGTAAATAACTCAATTTTTATTTTGTCTATCTTTATTTCAAATTTTATCAATGATTCACAATTAACACTACATGATTAATTGTTTCTTACTGCGAAATATTATACTAACTATATAATATTAAACATTGAAATATACTCTTCAGTATTTGTTACCTTTAAAAATTATATTTGAGTTTAACAAAAATAAAAGTAAATTTTTCAATAATCATATTTTTTTTTTTATTATAATTTCAAAAAAGAGAAGAAAAAAACACAACAAAAATTTCTTTTTTTTTTCAGATTTCAGTAGATTTAGTTCAAGGTGAATTTATGCAACTTGGTGCAAAGGAAACAGAAAATGAAAGATTTGCACATTATTTATCGAAAACATATAGAAAGACAGCATCATTGATTGCGAATTCATTAAAAGCGGTAAATAAAACATTAAAACAAAATTGTATAATTGATTATAAAAATTTTCAATTTTATAAAAAAAAAAAAATTAAATTAAATTAAAAAATTAATTTTAAGGTTGCAATATTATCTGGCGCTGAAGAGGATATAATTGATATTGCCTTTCAATATGGCCGAAATATTGGTTTAGCTTTTCAATTGGTTGATGATATGTTAGATTTTGTTTCATCATCAGAAGCAATGGGTAAACCAACAGCAGCTGATTTAAAATTAGGTTTAGCAACAGCACCAGTCCTTTTTGCATGTGAAAAGGTAAATAATTTATTTTTAAAAAATTTTATTTTGATTTGATTTTAATAGAAATTTTTTAAATTATTTAAATAGTTAAATATATTTATTTAATATTATTTTTAAAATGTTTGGTATAACAAATTTCTATATAGTTTCCTTTATTTGAAAATATTAGTAAAAGCAAATTATTATTTTTTAATTAAATTCTTTTTAATTTTTTTTTGGATTTTTTATAGTTCAAATTAAATTCCACAACAAAAAAAACTCATATTACTTCCGGTTAAAATTGAACAAATTTTTTCTTTAATTATTTTATTGCATTTTTTATTACGATATAATTCAAATCACGAAAAAAAAATTTAGTTTTTTTTTATCATATATATGTGTATCCAAATATATGAACATTTTAAATTCAGAACACGCATTTTTTTTTTTTAAATAAAGGAAAGTTTGATATTTGAAGCATTAAATACATATACTAAATAAATAAAATATTACTACAATTTATTTCAAATAAAAATTAACTAGGGTAAACTATATTATTTTTCATTTATTTAATTTTTGGCTAACCGAAAAATAATCAATTGTTGTGATTATTTTAAATTTATATAACGAAGCAAAATTAACAATTATAAAATATATAGTTTCAATATCATATTTATGATATTTATTTTGGAGAAAGGTTGTCCAATTATAAAAACTCACGAAATTACTTTGAAATTTTATCGTAAGATAATTTTTTTGTTTATTACCAAAGATTTAATATTTTTTTTCTTGTTATTATATAAAAATGCAACATGATTAAATATAAATTCAAGGTAAACCCGAGAAAAAAAAAAAGTAATAATGTTTTTAAATTGACATCTTAAAAAAATATATATACATATATATTGTATTTATGATTGACCAATATTTGGTCGAATTATGATGATATTCAACAAAAAAAAAATGCATTTCTGGTTTCATATTATTTGCATAAGATTTATCAGTTGCAACATAATTTTGTTGTTGTTGTGTTGTTGATTTTATCATGTAATTTTTGAAAATATCTTAAATTAAAGATGATAATGGAAAGATTAGTTTTTATTGTTGTTAATTTTAAACAAATAAAAAACGATTATTATTATTTTTTTTTTTGATAATTCAACGAAAATTTCATAATTTTTTACGTATAACAAAAATATGAAAACATGTAATAAATTTTACAAAATATGTAATAAAAATTTTCGAAATACATTTATGTATATTAAATTTTTGTTGATGATTTTTATTTTCGTTACGAAATTTTTTAAAACTTAATTATTATTTTTAAAAAATATAATCATTTAAATTATTTCAAATTTATTTAACCTAAAAACTTAAATTTTTTTATATATATAACTTTTTTTTTAGTATCCTGAATTAAATCCAATGATAATGCGTCGTTTTCAAGAACATGGTGATGTTGAAAGAGCATTTGAATTAGTTCATAAATCACAAGGTTTAGAACAAACAAAATTTTTGGCCCGTAAGCATTGTATTGAAGCGATACGATTGGCACAACAATTAGCCGAATCACCATACCAGAAAGGATTATCTGTAGTCAGTGATTTAGTCCTAAATCGAATTAAATAAATTAAATTTTATTTAAAAAAAAAAAAAAGAAAGTGTTTGTTTTTTTTTTTGATGATTATTATTATTATATTATAAATAATATTTTTCTGTTTTCTATTATTAATTAATTAATTAATTATTAAAATTATTACTTGTTATTATTGTATTGTTTTTAAATTATATATATATATATATATATAAAAAAATTAAACGAAATATATATATATATATATGACTATAAATATAAATAAAAAAAAATAATTAAAATATTATATTAAAAATATATAATAAAATAATTAATTTCTTCTTTTTTATTAAATTAAATAATAATTTGGAAAACAATTTTTAATTTCATTTTTATTATTATAAACTTTAATTATGTAGTTAGTGAAATTAAAATATATATATATATAAAAAGGATATAAACGAAATAAAAAAAAATATTTTAATAGAAATTTATAATCAAGACAATATTATATATAAAATTTTAGTCGTGAGTATAAAATATTAATTAATATATTTAATTTTTTAATCAGTATAAATTAAAATAAAAGGTATGTACTATTAAAAAAGTTAATTTTGAGAAAAAAAATTGATTTTTAATTTTTGAAATTTTTGGTTTTTTTTTTTTTAAATAAAATTTATTTTGTGTTGTTAAATTACCAAGAAAAATATTACAGAATAAAATTGTACTGAAATCGACTAACATTTTTAATCACTCAAAATTAAATATTCACAAATATATATATACTTAATAAAATGCTCTTTCATAATATAAAATAATTTAGTAAATACAGAAAATATTATGTATGTACTTATTTTATATATTTAGTTTAGAGATATTTTTTTTTGCAATTTAGTTTTTCTTTTTTTTAAATTATTCTCTTTCTTTTTTTTTTTCATTTTAATTTAAATTAAGCATTCACAATGACATTTAATCAAACTAAAAAAAAAATAAATACAAATTTTATTTCAAACTTTTTTTTTAAAAATATTAATTTCGAGTTTTCCATAATATTATATTTCAAGAAAACAAGAAAATTTTCAATATTCTATAAATATATTAAGTATTAACAAAACAATTTTACTTATGAAAATAATCGAAAAACACATAAAAAATTAGGAGAAAAATATTTAAAAAAATGAATGAGAAAAAATAAATCCTTAAAAAATTGTTAAAATTTGTAAAAATTTCATAATTTTAATTATATAATAATTTGTTGATTATTTTTGTTTTTGTAGTAGTTTTAAGTCAAATTGCCTTAAGCGTTAAATGGGATTAGATAAAAAAAAAATTATTGAAAATATTAATAAAATAATAATAATAAATATTAAAATTAATTTAATTAGTTAAAACGAATTAGATCCATTCACATCTATTATATATATATATATAAATATTAAATTTAAATACATAAATCCACATTATTACAAAATAAAAAATCATTATTCAGAGAAATAATTAATAATAATAATGGTCTATTCACAATTTTATTTAAATTACTTTCATATAAAAAAAAATTAATAATTAATTTAATTTTTTAACAAAATTGTTTGATTTTTCTTTATTTTAAGAACATAATTGCACAAAAAACTTACTGAAACTGAAAAAATCTGAAATCTTAAAATCTGAAACAAATTTAAAAACATTATAATAATATAAATTAATTTTGTAAATAATTTAGTAAAATATATATAAATATTGTACAAAAAAAAAAAAATAAAATAAAAATAAAACTACAAATTATGTTTAAAGACCCAAAATAGTAAAAATAAAAATATAATTTAAAATATATTAAACAGAATTAAATTTAAAACAAAAATTTACAATAAATATTTTAAAAAATAAAAAAAATTCTTAATTATTATTATGTAATTGATGCCCCAGTTATAATTTTTATCTTTTATTCTGTTAAATTTTATTTTTAAAAGGAAAATGTTGTTATAATTTTTTTTTTAAATATATACATACGAGTCCATCTTTATTATATTATACAAAATTTGTAAATAACAAAAAAAAAAAAAAAATTGAATAAATTATATTTTTAGCAAAAATTATTGAATTTTAAAATATTTATTAAATTATATATTCATAATTCTATTTCATAAATATCATGGAGTGGACTTTATTAAACTATTACTGATTTAATTTTATTTGTGTCCCTTAGAAAGCATTAACAAAATGAGAAATAAAGAAATTTAAGTACATAAATAATGTTAATTCATTTCTTAAAGCATAATATGTCTGATTCTTTTTCGTATCTCATACAGCGATTAAGCCTAGATTTCGATCGATCGAATTGTATGAGTTCGATCGAAAAGCTTATTTTAGATTAATTTACAAAAATAATATATTTATATTAAATTAATTTCATTTCAAAAAAATATTCAATACCACCACTCAATTTATTGTTTAGATATGTTGAAAATTTCAAATTTCACCCTTTTAACATTTAACTATATATAAAAATAATTATTGAATAATTGCATGTATGCGTGTTATTTTAAATTTTTTGAAAATCTCCATGATATAATCCAAACATTATTATCGATACAACTTTTCCATTGTACTTTTATGACATAATTTACCCCTAAAATAAGGAAGTATTAAAACAAATATTTCTTTGGAAGAAAGAACAGCTTTATATATGTTTATTTAAAAATAAATGCAATTTGTTATTGTACAATTCTACAATAGAAAACAACAAAACTTTTACAACATAAAAACACCTTGTTAACCTTGAAACATGAACTATATACATATTATTATACCATCATCATATAAGTGGTTTTTCTGCATTGGATAAATATTATACCCAGGTATCATATAAATGATATCATCGATTTAACCTAAATTCAATTATAACTTAAACTCCTTTGGGATAGGAAATATGTGTATGCAAATGCAAATAAACAAATATTAAAAGTTAGCGTGTTACAAACAAAATAAAACTTTTAATTCTAATAAGTAATTAAACAGCTAAAATCTGATAATATATTTTCAATAATGTTTAATCATTAAGTACGTGTCTCATTAATATTGAAAATTTTGATTATTGATTTAAAAAATTTTGTATTTTGTAATTTTATAAAATTTGAAAAATCTAAATAAATTTCTGATAATTTCTTTGAAGTATTTCTACGACGTACACATATAGATCCAGTTTTACAATTAGATAAATATTTAGAAATTCTCAAAAGTATTTTAACAAAAAGATACAAATCTTACATTGTGTATTTTTTTTTAAATATTCAATTTTATGTTGTCAATAAAATTCCATAAAGTTATGCAATGAAAAATAATTGTACTGATTGCTATCTAAACACATCTACTTAATCCAGGACAAAAATATAACTTTAATTTCGTTTTTATTTTATATTACTTTGAATACAAATAGTTCAATATGTTTTTCCCTAAAAAAAATCCATTTTAATGTAGTACAATCCAGAATAGAAAATAAATAAAGAAATTTTGTCGGCGGGCCATTTGGTATTTCAGTATATTTGAGTGGACTTGCTTTTTTTTTTTTATTAATATAACAATATGTTTGTAGTTTCTAATTTGGTTTCTATTCCAAAGATGCCCAATAAAAAAAACGACAAAGTTACTGAGTTTTTTTCGGACACCTAATAATAGGACACCCGGGTCAAGAATAGGACCAATTGGAAACAATTTTCATTATTTAAATATAATTAAATTTTCATCAACAATTTGGAAACGACAAATTAAACGTATCTCAAATTGGAATTAATTTATCAATTATTATGATTTTTTAATTAATTTTATAATCATTATATATAATAACATCGGTACGCTATTTAAAACTTTGTTGATATCTGTTCTAAAGAACATTATAAATAAAGATAACTACCACAAATTTCATTATGATTTTCTTATAGAAATTATCGTGCTTGGCACCAACTCATTCGTTCAAATATTTTGTATTATTTTTACGTTTTTTTAGGAGCTTTTTATTTCATTATAGGGGGTTAGCATAACTATTTTTATTTCTATTTGAATAATCTGTCTTACCCAATTCGGCTCCTATATATATTGCCTTTTCGCTAGTAAATATATATATATTTAAATATTTTTCATATTATGTACTTAGAGTTTTTCCTCATTTCATTTTTGACTTTCCAACTTGCTGTAATGTTAACAAAGTTTTGAGGTTGATTTTGTTGTTTCTTCGGTTTATTTGTTAAATTTAGAAAATTATAAAAAAAATTTCAAAAAACAAATTTTGAATATTTTATTTTGTGGTGAAGAAAATTTTTCTGCATAAAGTTCTTCTTTTTTTTTTTTGGTAAAAAAGTGTATTTTTTCAGAGTGTTTCTGACATTTTCAAAGTGCATTTTTATCTGACCTAGAATTTTATTTCTTGTATTATTTTATGGTGTAAATTATTATGTTATAAAATTTTAAATTAATAGTTAATACATGTTCAAATTTAAAAAAGTATGTACAAATAAATTTGTTTTGAAAATTACTTTTGGATAACAGAAAAGGATATAATGGTATAAAGTTTTGCGTAATAATAAATTACAAGTTATGGCAACATTTTGTTATGATCAATATGAACATCCATTGCTTTGGTGTAATGAAAAGAAAAGATTTGTGGAACGACAAAATGCAGATGAAAGTTTACGACAATGGAGACAGAAAAAGGCTGCAGAATCAACTAAAAAAGAACAGGATAAAAGAGAAGTAAAATAATTTCAAAGATTTTTTTTTTTATATAATATCTATATTAATAAAAAAAATATTGAAATTCAAATTGTAGTCTTATACGTAATTTATGTACTAAATTATTTAAATTATTTTATTTGAAATTTCTGCAGGAAAAATTGACTTAATTTAATGACAAAAATAAAGTACTCCTATAATATTTATTCTTACAAAGATTACTTCAAAATTTGAATATTTATAGCAATAAAGTTTTTTGATTGTTATTATAATATTTTTGCATGTTTCATTAAATTTGTTAAATCCATAATAAATCCCAATAATCCGTGTATATAAATAATATTAAAGCTATATTTATAATATATTGATATGATTTTTTTTAAAGAAATTGATAGGATTTAAATAAAATTTATATTAATAATTTAATACGATTTTATGTGTAAGTAATATTGATTTTTTCGAAAATTTTATATTTTAAAAAATCAGAAATTTTGCAAAATAAAATTCTTTATATTTTTATTTAACTAAAAAAAAATTCTATACTATTGATTTTTTATAGTAATTTTTCACTATTCCATAAAATTCATTTTCCATAAAATATATTCGTCTAAAACAATTTTCCATAATATAAATCTATAATAATTTTCTAAAAGTATTTATATCATAGACAAAAATATTTATATAAATATTTTCTTTTTATTAAAATTTTATATTATACCAAGTCAAAATCATTTCATGATTAACATATTCCCATTAACTTTTATTTTTAGAAAAAATAAATATAATTTTCTATTTGATATAAAAGTAAAATTGTCTGATGAATAATCACGTTACCTGACTTTATAACTTATAAAAATATTTTGAAAGAAAAAATAAACAACAAAAAAATAGAATTATAATTTTATGTTCTAAAAAAATTATGTCAATTCCTGTCTGCTGTCTAGCATAAAAAAATTATAGAGGAAGGTAGAAATATTATAAATGGTGGATTTGAATTATGTATACATTTATGTATATATTTCAGGATACTGAACTTTTAATATATAAATATTACCTAACTAATTTAGACTACATAGAATTCCTAAATGTTTATTTGTTATTTTGGTATCTTTAAAGAGTGGAATATCATGACCTACATATTTTTAGTTTTAATAAAATAGGAAAATATGTATGATAGATATTTGAAAATTTTATTTTAAATAGATATTCTATTCTATTCTTTTTTTTAATAGAAAATTCAATTTTAAATAGAGAAATGACTTTTGAATTGGAATGTAAAACGATTTTAATATTTTTGGAAAATATGTAAATATTTCTTAATTTTTATTTCATAAATCAAATATATTAATACTATGGATTTTATTATATATTTGAATAGTCAAATATATATGCCTTTGATTTATCGTAAACAAAATAAATAATTTCAATATTTCACAGAAATACATAAATCCATACAATAATGTTATTAGAAAAAAATATGAATGGTCAAAATAATTTCAATTTCTTATCGCGGTTTAATTTGCTAATAATTGTTATTTTAAATTTCTTCTTTTACTATTTATATAAATTGCTATTTTTCTTGAACAGATACCCAAAATTTTCCAATACTAAATGTAAATATGTATAATCAAATAGTTATGAAAAATAGATTAAGTAATAATTAATAATAAATATATAAAAAAGAATATTGTCCGCAAAACAATTAAGAATATACCAATTTTCTTAAAAATTATAGTAGGAACTTTTTGGAACTATTTCAAAGTAAAATTTCTATAAAATATAAAATTGTTTTTTTTTTGTCCACAAAATGTTAACAAAAAAATTATCATAAAATTAAAACTATATGCATTGAAATTGAAACTACTAAACCCCCCACTTGACAGTTTATAATTGGAAATTAGCCCATTGTGATTATAATAATTTAAAAGTGTTGTAAAACTTTTTTCTGTTTTGCAAAACTATGTTTCTTTTCTTAAAATAGATAAACTATAATTTATAATTTTTCTACTTAGCGTGATTATTTAAAATTCCGCATAAATCATGAAACTATTTTCAAAACTACAAATAAAAAAAAACAAATCGTTTTCCTTTCGTCCTTATTATCAGCATATTTTGTTTAGTATAGAATTTTATAATTTTTAATTTGTGTTTGCATTTCATTTAACTTTTGAATTTATATATTAGCCATTAACAAATATTTAAAATTGTTGTTTGAAATATTTTACTTTATATTATTTTGCAGTATATTGATATGAATACAAAACATTGTCCTTGGGGTAAACCAGGCGGTGGAGCACCAAATTTAGATATTCGCAGGCGCAATATTACTGCATCAGGTTTACATTCAACACCAGGAACTGTAAGTATTTCATTTGTAATTAGAAGTTTAAAGGTTGATTATCAAAATTTAAGTTAATTTAACTTTTTTTTTTAAATCATATTTTAGAAAATCATACCCGGATTAAGAGGAGGATTTCCATCATCATATCGTGTAAGTTTTGATGCTGGACAACCATTTCATGGTCCAGGTCGTCTAGGTGGAGGTGGAGGCGGAGGTGGTTTAGGAGGTGGTACTGGTAGAACTAGTAGTATATATAGAAGTCATCCTTGTTTACCACCACCTACACCTGGTCCACTTTGTGGCAGTGCTGGGAAAAAATTTGGTGAAATTAATGATAACGATTTTGGTAAAACTGATGCAACTAATGGTGATTCAGTACGTAAAGCAGCAGATCGCTTATATATTACATTAAAAGAAAATCAGCCTATGAATATACGAAATAAAGGACACGTTGATATTGAACTTAGATATAAAACATTACCAAAAGGCAAAAAAATGTTAGAGAAAATTGTTGTTACAGAACAACCAAAATGTCCATATTCAACATCAATAAAACCAAAGAAAAGTGCAGTTAAAGATCCTTGGGGAAAACCGGGTCCAGGTGGTAAACCATGGAGAAGTCAACAAAAAGTTGGTGGATCATTTATGAAATCTTTGGTAAATTATATTATATTTGAAATATGTCTTTTATTCAAACATATTTTTATTATTTACAAAAAAGGGTTGGACAAATAAAGAACTTATGAAAGAATTAGATGATCAAAATCCGCCACAAAAAAAACCTTCAACAAAACAATTAGTGAAAAAACAAGGTTCTAAAGATGATTCGGTATTAAGAAGTTGTTGTCAAATTTGTACATGTAAATGTCCAGCAATGAAAAAAACATCTTGTCCCGGATCACCATTAAAAAAATTACCAAATCAAAAACAATTTTCAATTACAAAATCACCACTTAAAGGTGGCAGTGGTGGTGGTGGTGGTACATGTTTAAAAGATGATGAAGAACAAAAAATTTGTCCAAGATTTTATAGAACTTGTACTGCCATACCAAAAACAGCAGTAGCAAATCAAGGTGTTGAACTTGTACCATTATTAGCACGACGTCGTGGAATGAATCGTCCAATCAGCTTATCAAGTACGGATATAACAAAAAGGATACCAGAGAATAGGTACGATAGATCTAATTGTTGCTTAAAGAAATTCATTTTGCACATCCGCTAAAAAATAATAATATAAAATTCAATGTACATAAAAATCATTTATAAATAAAAACATAATTCATTTATACGGAAAGGACATCGTCATTATAAAAAAATCTTATCTCTAATATAGATGGACGCAACAAGAAGTTGATTATCTAAATGTATTGGCTAAACAAATGTCACAAAAAAGACGTACCAAGAATATACAACAACTTAACGAAATGGAATTATCACAGCAACATTTTCAAACACTTGATACATTTTGGGGACGTCCTGGTAATGGTGCACCGCGGGATATAAAATATAAATTAAATTTGGACGATTTGCTTTATGGTGTAGCAGTTTAAAATAAATAAAAAAGGATTTTCGGTTATTATACACCAATGGCTGAGTGTCAAGCAAAATTTTTTTTTGCAATAATGAAAAAGGGAAATGCTCTTTTCATTTAAATATTTTTTTGATTAATTTGTTGAAATTTTTTTTTCTGTATAATTCTTTGTTAAGAAGTGGATGGGAAAACTTTGCCTGCTTGCCAAAGCTGTAAGCTGAACAAAGTTTTATAAAAATATATTTAATAAATTAACAAAAAGCTTTTTGGTTTTGAAATTGTATAAAAATAATTAATATATAAAATTTTTACATGTTTTAAAATATTTTTCTTCTATTGAAATATTTAATTAAATGTTAAAAATAGTAAAAAAAAAAATTGAACGAAAATTTTATATTTGTAAATAAAATTGTAATTATATATTAAATTGTCTTCGTAGAAATATTATATTAAATTAATAAAATGTCTTTTATTTATGAAAAATTATTATTAATTGAATAATTGGCAAAATATTTGGTTTTTGAAATTTATTAATCCTTGTTACTATAATTAAATTTGTTCTAAAAAATTTAATTTGAATAATTTAGAATATTTTGCTTAGAACATTAGAAATTAAATGCAAAACAATAAAACATACATCTAGAAATTGAAGACTGATTGGAGGTTGAGCATATTACGTAAAATAAGTTCTACATATCATGCTTATAAATATATTCAGATAAATATTTGTTAAAGGATATTAGCATAGAGACAATTACTAGATGGAGATTCATACAAGGTTTTTCAACGTATATAGCTAACGATATATATCTCAATAGATGGCAATAGTGTGCTCTTTTTACAAAATATTTTTGATTATTTATAATTTTTCCCTTTCCTTACATTTTTTTTTGTGTTACCTCGTCTGGGTAATAAAATATTTTTGGGAATATTTTTTTGTGAAGCGGCCCTAAAATAGTATTTTGTCTTAATTGGAAAAAAATCCACAAACCCGTAATTCTTAACAAAGATATTATATTCACCAGGGGAACTCATATTGGCGACCTAATGATTTCAGTTTTTTAAGTCTTTTTCAATTTTTGAATATCTTTATATTATATACGGCTTTGCTCGTATTACATACCCTATGAATGACATTAATATAAATATAGTATTTTTCTATTAATGATAAAAGTAAGTATGATTTGAGTATGGCAATGCTTTTTACAATCTATTCGTATACTATACCAAAATGTAGGTATTTTAATAACCTTTAATTCAAGACAGTATACGTGTCTATGCAACACTCGTAGTACATATGCAGTGGCTTCTAGCCACCACATCCTCTTTCATATATTAACATTTTAACCAGGTTTCCAAACCGAAAAAGAACAAAATATAAAGTTCACGAAATAAACGTAAAAAAAGAACGAAAAAAATTTTGTTCCTCAAATATTGTTCTTTAAAAGAACAAAAAAAATAAAGTTCTTTAAATTTCGTTCTTTTTAAACACTTTTAAAAATAAAGTTCTAAAATATCGTTCTCATCAAAAATGAAATTCCAAAATTTTGTTCTTTAGAAGAACTTTTGAAAATATATTTCTCTTAATTTGGTTTTCTACAAATTACACTTTCTACAAATGTTGCAATGTTTTGGTACGAAAAACGATGTATAAACGGTTACCAGCATTTAAGCAAAGTGGTCAAATTTTTACTTTCTGTTCCTGCTACTCAAGTGAGTGTAGAAAGATGCTTCTCCGCTCTAAAATTTATACTAATTGACCAACGTGCAAATTTAACGGCCGAAAATTTACAAAATATATTGTTAGTACGGTTTAATTTGCCAGATAAATAAATAAATAAAAAAAAAATTTAACTTTTTAATGTTTATTACATTATTAAAACAAAAAACCAAAAAAAAAAATTTCTTTAAATTTTGTTCTTTTCAGGAACTTTTAGAAAAATATTTCTAAAATATCGTTCTTATTAAAAATAAAGTTAAGGAATTTCGTTCTTTAGAAGAACTTTTGGAAATTTCGTTATGAAATAAAAATCTTTCAAAGAACTTTATAGGTTAAGGAACGAAAAATTCGTTTTCGTTCTGAACTTTATATTTATTATCGAAAAAGAACAGATAAAAAGAACGAAATTACCATCCCTGATTTTAACTATTAATCAAATCCGTATATATTATAAAGATATTCAAAAATTGAAAAAAGACTTACAAAACTGATTTCATTAGGTCACCAATATGAGTTCCCCTGGTGAATATAATATCTTTGTTAAGAAAGTTGAAATCACGAGTTTGTGGATAATACCATAGATTGTGTTATGATATTAGTAATAAAGGATATTTAAGATATAAAAAAAATTATAGATCAATCACTCCATTTAAATTTCTCTATTAAAATATTACAGTCATTTGTGGATTGTAACAGTCATCGGTTATATTATAATCTAATCATCATAATGTACACATTTTAACATTTATTACCACAAAATGGTTTGCGTCTATGATGTTATATTCCACTTGCTATAAAATGTATAGGCTATATAAAATATATAGTAATATTTTATTAGGATTTGTGTATATTTCACAAGAATTAATATATTTATGTCATTATATTTATTCTTCACGAGTTAAAATAAAATCATTTATTTTATTCATAACTAATATTTCTTCTCAAACAGATTTTTAAAATTTAAATAATATACAAAATCAATTTTAATAAAAGCTAAGCAATAATATGGAAATTATGAAATTATAACCAATCACTAATTTTAATAATCAAAAGAAATTTGTAATTGTAATTATTTGTTATTAATAATTTTAAATTATTAATAATTAATTATTAATTATTATAATTAAGTATTATTATGTATAGTAAAGATAATTAAATTTGTACTATTGAAAAATATTTAAATACATATATTATTTTTTTTACAATATATACATTTTTGATTGAATTAAAAAATCAAGTTAATTAGTATATCGTCAATAAATTAAGGAAATATAATTTTAAAAAATTTTATAGTGAAAAGAATTGTTTGTTAAAAAAAAATTAACATTGCAAATTGTTAATGACACGAAAATAAATGTACTAGTATTTTGACACATTTACAATAATATTAAAATATCAAATTTCTATTAAAAAAAAATTAAAATTCTGAAAATGTTACAGAATTTTATTTGAACAGAATTTTAAATATGTATAAATGAATTGTATTTAATTTTGGAAATTTACTTTTAAAGTCCCTTTAAAATATATAATGTACATATCCTTTTTGATCAATATAAAATTGTATATTCCTTTGTTAAATGATGACATCTCAAATGAATCATTTTTCTACTTATTATAAAATATATCTTTTTAACTTTCTTAAAAAATCATTAAAGTTTCTTCACATAGACAAATCCATAATAATAAAAAACCAATCTCTAATATACAATTTTATTTATAAATTTTTCTTCTGTTTTATTTTTTTTTAGCAAAATAAACAAAAATTTGTTTGTTTACATAATAAAAAAAAAAAAAATAGAAATCACATTTTATTTATTTTCCATTTTTTTTTTTGTCAAATTATTTTATCATGTCCTTGAATTAAATTTATTGTAAATATATCAAAATTTAATAAAGATTTAAAGCTAAAACTTTTTCAAATATACTTATTATTATAATATATAGTAGGATACTTAAAATGTCCCAAAATATAAAAAAAATGGTAAAGAAAATTCTTTTTCTTGTGTTAATATTGAAATATTTTCTGAGATTTTTTTTTTTTGTTATGTTTTTTATGATAATTTACATAATGTAGTCATTATTATACCAAAATAACTTGTTATTTATATTATAAAGTATATAGCTACATATATACATATAATATTTAAAGATTTTTTTCCGTGGGAAAACAATAAACATTAAAAATTGAACATAAATTTGATTAATGAAAAATACAAAAAAAAAAAGTTTTCTTGAAAACATTTTCTTCTTGTTTTGGTGATATATGAATTTTTTTTTTTTTTTTTGTTATTTTTGATATATGGAAATAAAGTTAAACATATTAATGGAAAAAAGGAAAATATATATTTTACATTTTATTTAGAATTTGAAAAGAATTATTTGTATTATAATCAATCAAATTATATATTTTAATTTATACATCTTTTTATCATGTTGTTATATATGTATCTTTTATTATTATACTTGAAATTCAATTTATGAAAATTTATCTGTTAAAAAATAAAAAAATATTTATTTATATGTATATTATGTTTCCATTTGATCAAATTTATATGTTAAATAAATTTAAAATGATTTTTAAAATTTAAAAACTGGAAAATTACAAAATATTTTTTTTATCATAAAAGAGTAAATTTTAGAATTAGTACTTTTATGTAAGAAATTATTTATAGAAAAATTATTAAAATATTTTTATGTTTATGTTTTAGTTGATTATTATGTAATAAAATCGTTTTTCATATAAGAAATTGGAATTATTGAAAGAATTAATTATTTATCGTTATTAAAGTTTGAAATTTAATAATTTTTTTTTTTAAATTTATTTAATTTACGATGATTTTAATTAAAAATAATAATATGTAATATATATTTTTATCGTATTCTCTATAAAGTAATTAATTTTAAAGAAATTGCATCTTCAGGTTTAATTAATTTTATACTTACATTTGAAGAAGTTTTAGCTTTTTAAATTTGAATGTAAAGTTCTAAACAAATAGACATAACCTTATATGCAATTATATAAAAATGAATAAATTTCGGATATGAATAAAACTTACTAAAACAATTTACATATATTTCATATACCATAAATCCACACATAATTGAAAAATTAGTACAATATTTATTATTATTACATAATTTTTAAGTTAATCCATAGAGAAAAAAAAACCCCAAACAGGTAGAGTTTTTGCTTCTCAACGAAAATCAACGAAAATTCATTATTTATACACGAATGATGTACGAAAATGTAGATCCTGTCCTGTGTAAAAAAAATAATAGAAGACGCGCAGAGGAGAAAAAATATATAGTTTGAGTTTCAAAATATATTATATATGTATATATATTATTCTTTGCTTTGAATGGGAAAAATATATTTTCAAAATATTCGGCCATCTATTGGCATATGTTAAGTTTGGTGCGCTCAAATTTGCTGTATGAAATGTCCCATCTAATACTTGTGTCTATGGTTAATCTTAAAATATAATGATTATATATATAAATATATGTTATGAAACTCTAAATATATGATAGTATAATATATAATAAAAAAAAATTATGGAAATTTTTTGAATTAATTTAAATCATATAATAATTATACTTATACATATTTAAATTTTTTTTTCGTCTATAAGACAAAGTTCAAAAGCTTTTCAATCTTTTTTAGGCAGCATTTAGAAACTTTATTATGACTGAAATCCTTGATCTTAAATAGTAAACTGGAAAAAGTTAAACTGGTAATTACAAAAATTTTAATAACAAAAAATTGTATATCGAAGAATGAACTTTCAAGTTCGATGTAGTTTTTTATTGTTTACCAAATGAAATAATAATTTTTTTATATTATATATAAGTTAATTTTGAATTTATAAACAAAAATATCTTTAATTTCTTAGAATTTCTTTAGAATACTGGTTTTCTTATTACTTAATTCAGAGATTAGACAAATTGACAAATTGAAGAGTTGTAACATTTTATATTCAAATAGTGTAAAATTTCAAAATTAATTTGAATAAACTATAATTAATTTATTTGTGAAATTTAATATTTCTGAATATTATTATTATATATGATTATATAATACTATATAATTTTCGCTAACCCTTCAATGACAACTTACAGCTAATTATGTTGGTAATGTGAATGAAAAAAATACTAGTTTGTTTGTCATCCATACACAACTTTGATGTCATATTTGATTTTTGGATAAATATAATCAATAAGCTTTCATATATATGTATAATAGAGCTATACATATATGAGTATATAATTAAATTTTAAAACTGAGAGGTAACTACAAATTGTTAATGATTTTAGCTTTTGAATATAATTATTTAGTTTTCTACAAATTTACTGCTGGTATGTGCGGTATGTTTAATTCAGATTACCTATAAAAATATTCAAACATATATATGCTTAAAGGATACACTCAACACTTAATATATCAATTATCGGAAGTGGTGTTGTCATTTATATATTTGGAATATTAATTCTAGATATTATGAGAATTTTAATACGAAAACCAAAAGTATATTTGTTTACATATATTCATGCGGATAAATAATTTATCTGCATATAATTATCAGCTTAATCTATCTATAATAGCATATTATTTTCTTGGCAGTATTTAAATTGCAAATGACTAAAATATTATTATGCATATAAATGGTAATAATTTGAAATGATTGTACTATTAAACATAAAATTTATAAGTAGATAGAACAAAATGTGAATTGACATTAATTTTTAATAGAGACAATAATTTTTTTTTAGAAAAAAAAACTTCCATTGTTGTTTTACCAGTTTTATAATTATTCTCCACCAACAAAAAACAACCTTAAAGTTTTTTTTAATTACTTGAAAAATAAGAATTTTTTTATTTTATTTTTTGGGGTTATTTTTGGGGGACTAGACTGAAAACTAAACTGGTTTAACTACATTTAAAAAAAAAACATCCATAAAATAAGAACGAATTTGAATTTTCTAGTAAATGATGAAAGTATATAAATATTTTGTATTTTAAGAGAAATATTTCATTGGTTATTTCAGTTACAAACAAGGAGCAAGTTCAATTAACAAAAATGAAATTCAATTTATTTGGAATAAGTGCTAGTTTTATATTTTGTATATTATTGAATAGTGTGAATAGTGAATTTCGTGAGTAAAATTATTTTCATTTGTATTTAATTGGAAAACTATTTGATCTAATGTTGGTTGATTAAAATAAATTTCAAATAAATAGAATAGAACACAGATTATTATGATTTTTGGTATATTAGTAATTGCAATACCAAAAATTATTAGTGTTTCATTTAATTTGATTTATTAATTATAAAATTATAATTGAATTTAACTTAAAATTTTATTTCTAATTAAATTTACTATTTTTTCTTTACAATAATAGTGATTTAATAATATATTCTGGATATTGTAATTATCTGCTTTAATGCTAATGTATAGTAGATTAGTATTAAAATAATCAAAAATATTATACAGAACAAACAAAAATATTACATATTTTTCCATATTTATGGAATTACAATTCAGAGAATTACTTTTTGTTGATAATTTTTCAGAATTTATATTTTTATTATGATATCGATGTAATCAGATAATATATAGAATATTTTCCCTATGAAATATAATTAGTTTATATTGGATTATATATAGATATAAAATATAATAAATTAATTATTTTACCTGAGGGATTACATTGTGAGTGTAATATTACCACTCATATATGATATGCAATGTCTATATTTGTTTATTTAATCTGCCAATAAAAATTTTAATAATTTAATGATTTTTTTGATTGGATATGTTTTTTGACCTATAGAATAAATAAAATAGAAAAAATTAAAAATATATTTTAATTTTTGATTCTATATTATTTATTTCTAGCTTCCGATGTTAATAGGTGTAAATACTCGGATGAAAAATGCTTTATGGCAGAATTTAATAGATTGATTAAATTAAAAGCGCATGGTAAATACTCATATATACACTTTCACATTATTTCACACAAAATTATATTTTTAGACTAAAAATTTCAATTTTTGATTGCAATATTTTAGGAGACCCTGCACTAGGTATAGTTAATATAGATCCTTTGAAAATAAATGCAATTGATATCCACCAAGGTGCTGAAAGTCCAGTTAATATTGATTTAAAATTTCGTAATAGCGGCCTTTATGGTATTCCAAATTTACATCTATATAAAGCAAAGTATGTATGATATTTGTAAATTAATAATATAATAATTTATTATTAAAACATTTTATGTAATATTATAGAGGTTTTGGCAAGGATTTAAAAGGTCCTCATGAATTTCACGCTAAGGCACCAAGTTTGTCCTTAATAGGAGATTACACAACTGATGGACGTGTTTTAATTTTACCAATTACGGGAAGTGGAAAGAGTAATGTTACATTAGGTATAAAATAATATATTATAATATAAAATAATTATAAATAATTTTTATTCATTCTTTTAGTAAAACCAAATATTATTTTCCATTTTGATGGGGTACCAATTGAAAAAAATGGTAAAACATTTTTTAAAATTGGTAAATTGGTAATAAGATTGAAAATGGAACGTTTAAGAATGCATTATTCAAATTTATTTAATGGTGATAAAGCTTTAGGTGATAATATGAATATATTTTTAAATGAAAATTGGAAAGATATATGGGGTGAATTAGAAGATACTGTATTAAAAGCATTTGAATTAATTTTTAAACAAGCATTACAAAATATATTTGATACATATTCATATGAAGAATTTTTTATACAATAAAAATAATTATATATATTATTTATATATAAATATAAATAGAATCATAATTTATATTATTTAAAAAAAAAACTTGTTGTTTTTAATTCAATTTTTTTTCAATAAAATATTATTCTTAATTTGAATATATTTCATAGTTTTCAAAAATCTTCACAATTTTGAGAAAGAATACAGGCTCGGATTCTCTGACTCGACATCGCGTAGAACGATAATCGAGTAAAAATTTCGATAACGATTCTCGAAATAAAAAATTGGAATCACGATAATCGATTAATATCGTATCGAAATTATTTTTAAAATGTACTAGATTTTACTTCAATAATAATATCAAACTATATATGACAAATATAATTTCAAATTATATAGCTAAGCCTAGTGCACTGCTCTTGCTAAACGCAATTTTCCATATAAAATTTAACTTCAATTATTAAATATTAATATTTAGTTAATTATTAATTAATGATTAATAATATTTTATTACTAGTTATTAAAACTTCATTATTTATCTCTACTATTAAAATTAAGTTTAGCAAGAGCAGCGTACTAGGCTTTATATAAAAAATTATTGTTTTTTTATTTTGATTTAATTATTTTTGATAAATAATTTCATTCGATTGCAAAATACCTATCGAATGAAATTTATCGTTTTATACTCGATCATCGTATATAATTCCAAATAGGAAATTTATCGTTAGATTTCGATATCGTGTACTCGATATCGACTCAGAGAATCCGAGGCCAGATTTTTCAATTTTTTTATATATGAAATCACATATTGTTTATAATTTATACAAAGTTTTAACAATATTTCAATAATTATTTGAAATATGTATAATAAAAAACTATATATATGTATAAAATAATTTTAAAAACTTTTAAGTTTTATTTCAAAATTTCTCATTTTGAAATATAATTAAATATTTATATTTCAATTACTATAAGTGTAATATAGTTTATATCACAAGGGAAAATATTTATTTATATCTTTTGTTAGTTATCTCTATTATAATAAAATAACTAATTAAAAGTTTAATTAAATTTATTTGTCTACATTAAATAAGTTTTAATTATTTATTTAAATGTTTCAAAATTTAATCTTGGTGCGTGGTTTTCTTTTTGTTGGAATAAATATAATTTTTTGTAAATTATTTAATAACTTCAAATTGAAAAAAAAAATTGAATATGTTTTTGTAACTAATAATCAATGATTATATAAAAAAAAATTATTTATATTTATTTTTATTGTTGCCAAAAAAAAACTTATACATATATAGTTTGTGGGTAAAATTTTATTGTTATTTCACTTGTTATACATTAAATTTATTTAAAAATTAACTTTCAGCATGATATTTAATTAAAAACTTTAATTATTTTATTTTATTATACAGAAATAAATTATATTTTGTGAGTTCTAGGTATATATGAGAGTTGAATGAACTTTTAAATAATATTTTATAAATATAAAAATTTTAAATAATAATTTTTTTTTTTTATAACTTTTATAGAGTTTTTTTTTTCCTTCCGGAAAAACAACAAATTTATTTTACTTTTTACAAAAATATAAAATTCAAAGTTATATATACATTACGTATATATAAGTTAAACGAGGGACATTTTTTTCACTTAACCATTAAAAATTTATCCCCAGAAAAATCACTTTTGGCTATTTTACATAATAACAATTTAAAATAAAAAAAATTTCATCATTTTTGTTGTTGTTTTGTTTTTTTTTGTTATTGTAAGAGAAGACCATAAGAAATATAGTAGAGCTCGGCATTAAGCCTAACATAATATTATTTTATTTTAATAGTTGAATATACAAAAAAAAAATTTATATATATTTCATTTTTTTTTCTACCCTTAGAATTTATTATTTTCGCAGATATCCTTTTTTGAATACACATTTAAAAAAGAAAATTGTGGAAAAGTCTGTGTAACAGGAGAAAACTCAATTAAGTTAATGTAGTGGAAAATAAGTAAAAAAAAAAGTTGAAATGGTAAAAAAAAATTATATAATTTTTTCTTATAATAATAATATTTTAATGTACAGGATGTCCAGGAATTAATTATTGGATATAAAAAAAATAAACAATTTTTATATTAATGAATTTTTAAAAATTTTGAACATTAAAATTGTATTCATTAAAATTAGTTCATATTTTTACGACCATGTATTTTTACGAGACCATCTATGCTCTTTTTTACATTATTCATATAAAAGTTTAAGATAAAAATTTTAAAATAATTTCAATATTTCAATTTTTATCTGTAATTTTTGTATGAATAAAATGTTAAGCTACAATTTAAAAACCATCAATAATGATTTTAATAACATAAAATATGTTAGTATATTAATTATTTCAATTACGAAAGAAAATGAAATAGTCCTTTGAAATATAATTCATTTTAGCACATAATATCCAGATATATTTTATTATCTAAATTATTTAACTATCGATTTATGTTGCCAATCAATTAATAAGTAAACTTAATGATTTTTTATTAGAATAATATAGATTCTTGCCAAAATATTCTATTGTTTATTATAAAACATAATAATATTCCCTCTAGAAGATCTTTTTAATCTTATATATTTTGGAAATTCTATTTACATATATGAAATTATACTCTCCAAAGGAATAACTTCAAATTGAAAGTTTTTTGTTATCAATCTGTATTATATTAAATAATTATATAGATAATTTATACTAAAGCTTAATATAATCCTCCTAGACACCCTGAATAAATCTTTTAGAATATTTAAGTATATATAAAGAAAAACCAAAATTATTGAGGAATTTTTGAATAATCTAACTAAATACTTATGATTATGTATATTGTAAGGATATCATTTGAAACTTTTTTTTTTAACTTTAATGGACATTTTTATTAATGTATAACGATAAAGTTTATTTCTATGTATTTTAATAATTTCTATAATTAAATAAATGTAGAAATATTTTATATTAAAATATGATTTAGATAATAAAGGTGAAAGTTTATAGAACAATTTTATTTCTAAGACCAAAAAAATTTGAAAAAAATATGTTAGAGAAAAAATTATTTCAATTTTTAGCCAAAAACCTTTTTTTAATAATTTCAGTATAGGTTTTGGTATGTCTATACTATATAGTATAATTCATAAATTTGATTATATTTTCCATAAAGATTACATACGCAACTATTTTTTTTTGTTTAAAGTTTTTTTTTCCTATTCTGAATTAGTGAAAATTATATGCAATTAATGCACATTTTCCAGCTCTAACTATATATTATTATATAGTATTGTTATAATTATTTAGTGCTTAGTCGATTATTTCAAAATTATTTATTAAAATAAACGAAATAAAATGTATTTAAAAATAATTATAATAAAAATGATTGAAGAAAAATGAAAATATAATAACAAATTTTTCATATTTATTACCATATGCACGTAAAAAATTCACTGTGTTTCAAAAGCATGTCTTTTTTTTGTTTACATTATTTATTCATATAAATTTAGTTAAAGAAACTCATTTCTATTTTTCCTTTTTCGTTTTCTTCTATTTTTAGTGAATGGTAATAAAACAAAACAGAAAAATGTAATATAAAATTAATTAAAAGTTATAAAGTAAGAGAGAAAAAAAAATGCCAAGCTGTTTGGGTTTTTATAATCGTTTTATTACAATTATATATAATTTTATATATATAACAACCAAAAATAGAAATAAAGAATATCACGTCCTTTTAGAAAAATATAGCAAAAAAACAACAACCTCAAACCTATAATAAATTATATTATTATTATGAAAAAAAATATTTTTTACCATAACTTTTTCTCTGTTCTTTGAATTAAAAAAAAAACTACTACCAGAAATTTGGAGCCATATTGTTTAAGCATTTGCCTATAATCAATATTTTTGTTAAAAGTTTTTCAACAGAATTTTATGTATATATTTAAATTTTAAGATTAATATTCAATAAGATATTATAGTTTATATAAATTTTTGTAAAAATTGAAACGTATTAAATCTTGTGGCTATTTTCGGATATATTTTTCATATTATTATTTTTCATACAAAATAAATCGTTAAAATTTCAGTAATTTTATTTTAAATTAATAATTTTAACATTGATTTATATTTATAATTTAATATCATAATTGTATAATATAAATATATAATTATATTTTTGTTTAAATATTCCAAAAATTGCTTAAAAAATTTATAAAAAATCATTATAAATTTTGGTATATAAAATTTCAAAATGTGATTGCAAATTAATAATGTTTTTTTAGTAATGTGCCTTTATTGCGGTTAATGCTGTGTATATATAAGTTACTTAAAAACTATTAAAAACTGCTGCATATATGGACTTATTTATATTTTCAAACGATATATGTGTAGTTAACCAATGGTAATCAATTACAATATGCTTCAATATTTACGTTTAACCACAAAAATAAATTTATTTAATTATTTAATTAAAATTATAAATAACATTTAATTTTTATTTTTAAATTGATTTTTAAGTTAGTTTCCAAATGCTATATTAAATTTATAATATACAATTATAATTTAAACGTTTATTAATTTAATATTTTTATAAATGTAGTTAGGAAAATGTACTTATATAAAAAAAAATTGGAAATAAAACCTTAACGATAATTTCATATTAAGTTAAATTCAGCCTAACTTTTTTCTAAAGATAATTTGTTTAAAATGCAAAACTTACTCAAAAATTCATGTAAATTTTACTGTTTAAAAATTTTCTTTAATAAAACTTTTCCTTTTTTGTTTATAAGAAAAAATATATATATTTTTAAAATTATTTAACTATTTTTCAAGGAAACTTTCTATGCCAAGAAACAACTTCAATTCCCAAGAAAATTTTGTTGAAAAGCATTATTTTTTTTATGATATAATATTATTTAATCATATATAAATTTATAAAATTCTTAACAATTTCCTTTCTATTTATTTATTTATGTGCATTATAAAATTTTACAAAAATAAATAAATAAATTTACGTTTTTTTAACACGTTTATGTATAATTTTTAACAGGAAATAATTTTTAGTAATGGGAATTTACTTAAATAAGTTATGATTTTTTCTTTATGACAAATTAATAAATAAAGAAATTTTCTTATTAGTTAATTTTTTTATTTAAATTTTAAGAATATTTGAAATAGAATTAATTATTATTGTTATTTTTGCATTTGTTAGTTAAAATAATTAATTATATTTTTTTCAAAAATGTTATCAAATCATCATACTTTTTTTTTTACCGGTTAATTAACATAAATGCTGCATACATATATATTTAATTAGAAAATTGTAATTTAATTATTGTTCTTCTTATTTTATTTTACTTATTAATTATTATTAGGATTAAGTTATTAGTCTAAAAATTACTAAATAAAGAGTTCCATGTATATTTATCATATATTTCTTTTTATAAGTACATTGGCCAAAATAAAACCTAAAAACTATATACATAAATTAACTTCTGTAATCCATAAAAAGAAGATATAACAATTTATTTTTCACTTCACCGACAAATAATATATGTACATTAAGAATTTAATCCAATATAACAAGAGGATATATTATAGATATCAGTTTGTTCTTAAAGGTTAAATCATCTGAACTTGTATATATTATATAAGTAGAGAGCTCTTAATAATACTAGATTACTTCGTGAAATTCTTTCTAACATTAACAACAACAAAAAAGAAGAAGAAATATACCTTTAAGCTAATGATAATATATATATATGCTTGTAAGGGGTTTATGTGAGGTAAGCTATTGTTGTATACATAAATGCTTAATATGAGTTGATAATAATATTTATCTACTTTTTATTTCTAATATGTATAAAGAAAGTTGTAAAACTTGTAAAGTTTACGATAAAAATGATTACAAAATTATTTTTATCAATATACTAAGTGAATATTTTTTGGTCTTGTGCGGCGGGGTGATATTTATGTATATTTAACACGAGTATATAAATGTAATAAACATATTTTATTTAGTTTTTATTAAAATATCCATCCGGTTTTTATTTAAAAGTATATACATATAGAAGAATTTTTACACTTGAACTATATATTTAAAATTAACAATTTAATAGATTCATTTTAATGGTATATAAACAAAAATTCATAAATTTATTTGAATTCTGAGAATTATTTATTTAATAAATATTATCAAGATAATTAAATTAGTTTGGAATTATATAATTAAACTTATTGAGTATTTGTCAAGCTGTTTTTCAAACAAAATTTCATAAATTTCAGAATTATATCCATGAAATTTTTATTATCTTATACATAATAATGTTAAAAATCTTGAACTATAATGACAATCCTCAATAATAATATTTTTAGAATGAAATAAAAAAAAACATTAATAAAAGTTTTAATTAAAAATGTGATTTTTTCCTACAAAATTTTTTACAAATATATTTTTATATAATAAATGTATATATAATTTGTAATTGTCTGAATTATATAAATTACCATTATTTAATCATCCCTGTATTGTGGTTTCATTTTAAGAAAATCAAGTGTTTCTTCATTTTTTTCTATGTTTGCCTTACTAACATTATTATATTTGCAAGGAGATAAATTTTTTGTTTTTGACAAATGAAAATTGTTTTCCATTATAATAAAAAGTTACTTGTAGTATGTAATAAGTTCGTAAACATGGAAAACTTTAAGTGATTATATAAAATGAATGAGTAATTTTACAACTTTGACTTACATAATATAAATATTATAGTCATTATAAATATAAATATAGTTTACTATATTTATATTATTATAAATATAAATCAACAATAGTAAAAAGCTTTTTATGTTAAATATAAAAATTTAACTTTGACAAATAATCACTTAGAAATTGATACATATTTATATACTTTTATATTATTTTTGGTATATCAAATTATATTTGTCTGGGGTCTGAAAGTTTAACTATAAATAAAAGTTTTACATTGTGATTTGATTGTGATTGTAATTTTGTGCAACGAAATATAATTCAAAATGTTAACTTTTAATAATTATTATATATGTATGAATATTTATTTATATAATTGAAAGATGGAACTAAAGAAACTCAATAATTAATATTATTATCTTATATATTTCTTTACGACAAACAAATTATTTAGCTTACATTTAATAGAATCAAGTATATAATTAAAATATTGAAATCTTTGAATAATTTGAAATTATTAAGAATTTAATGGTTTTTTTACTATTATATATTTTTGCGTAAAATTTATTTAAATTTTATTTAAAATATAATTTTTTGTTATTTGTGAAATAATAGTTGTTTAATATACAATTTTTAAATAATTAATAATTAGTGAAATAACATTAATTTTATGTACAATATATATTATGGTATAAATATGTTTATATAAAATATATGATATGTGTGTCATACAAAATAAATATATATAATTATAAATTTTCATTTCTCAAATTTCCCAAAAGAATTCTTTAACTAAAGTAATTACGTTAAAATAATATTTACTTTGTAATTTTGCTCTCTTTTTTTTTTGTATATATAGTTAATTAAAAATATCTACTTTGCTAACGACTTTAATTGAGAAGTTAAGAAGTTTTATAATTAATTATTTATTCGTATATAGAATTTTTCTTCTGCAAAAAAACTCTAAAACATTTATATAAAAAATTAATTTAATTTTTATTTAAAAATTCTCATACAAGTTTATATTGTTAATGAATATTTACAATATAGTACATATATCCATCTTAAAATATATGTATATACATATATTTATTATGTATACATAACATACCTATATATATTTCTATATCAAAAAATAATTTCTGAAAATAATTATCTCGTAAATATTTAATAAGTATAAGGATATTGGGTGCTGCTGGTATTTTAACAAAAATATATTTTCTTAAAATAAAATATTATTTTATAAAAATTTGGAAATCATTTTATTTTAACAATAATGCTAATCTTTAATATGTGATTAAGAAATTAAAACTTTTTTTAAATTATAGAATTTTAAAAATTTTGTATGATTTAAAATATTGTTTTTTTTAAGAAAATGAATTGAAATTAATTATATCAGATTGAAATTACATATATGAGATTTTTCGAAAAACTACAGAATCCAATTGAATTACGAACGATATAAAAGTGTATTAATAGCATATATGTTATTATGTTATACTGTTATAACAAATTTTCTTTATGCAATTATAATAATACTTCAATATCAATTTGAAAAAAGAAGACAGATTTGAAATGAAAAAACTTTTGTGTAGATTTATTTATTTTAAAGATAATTTATAATAGGAAAATATGTATAATAAAATAGATTTTTGCATAATGTTTTATACTAAATGTTAAAGTATAAATCCATTAAAATCTAAATTAATAATATGTAATAATATCGAACTTCAGTATACTGTTTCATATTAAATAAAAATGTATTCCAAAATCGTGTTTTTAAAGGAAAAACAATACAAAAATAATATATTATGTTACATATTTCCATTGCTAGAACGAAATACAAATTAATGTTGAATAGTTCAGCATTAATTGAAACCAAGCAAAATGTTAATAACAGATAAGAACTGACAATACATTATTATATAAAACTATTGGAGGAAAATTTCGTTTCAACATAATTAAATTATAATATCGAAATATTGAGTAAATATAGTAAAATAATTTCTATATACAAATTTATAGAGTCTTTTATACATATTTAATTATAGTAAATTCATACAACAGAGTCAATCACATAGTATATTATTTTAGATGAAGCGAAAATAAAAACATAAATTTAGTTTTGAAAGATTACAAGCATATTGAAAAAATTTCAATTAAATAGTTTATGCGTAATATGTAGTATGTTCGGTTTAAATACTAAACCATAACTTGGGAAACCATTTTATATAATTCTAAAGAAAGTACGGAGAATAATGTTGAAATGATGAAAGCTACTTGTACTATTACGAAATTAAGCCAGAAACAAGTTATAGCTTCTTTGACCGCGATGTATTTCTTTAATGTTTCGTTACCAGTTTCAGCTGATGTAAATTTTTATGATAGCACAAACTATATAATACATATTTGTGGAAGTTAATATTATATCGTCATCGTTGTAAAAACTTAATCAATTTTGATGAAATAGTTTAGTATATCTCAAATCTACAAAAAAATTATAAAACTAATAATTATCTTTGTAAAATTTTAAAAACAAAAATTTAATAAGTATTTTCTTTTTACTATAAATTAAATTATATATAATAAATATTTATTGTGAGATTTAAACATATTGAAAGTATATAAATAAATAATCAATTTGCATTTTATTTTATTTTTTAATGTAAAACTGCAATTTATTCATATTATAAAATATTTATTAAAGGATATTATTTTCTTGTTCATTGAAAAAAATCATAAATTTAATTATTATTTATATAAAACAAATAAAGAATGATTACACATTATAAAACGTTATACCTTACAGCTGACTAACTTTATTATAATACTTTATACAACTATAAAATTAAGGGGGTTGAGGAGTGTGTCAATTTGCTTATCATTGTAAAATGGGCAGAGCGGAGAGGGCAGCTTGTTTGATAAATAAACGGCCTCATCCATATAAAGAGGGCAGGAAAGTGAAAATTTTCTACTTCTAAGTCTACTTTTTCTATGATTTTGAGAAGCTCTATTATACTTAACTTAGAAGCAATAATGTACTTATATTTTCTAAAATTTGGCGATTTTATTCAAAAATTCAAATTTCAAACATCTATTAATTTAAAAATTACCTACTGAATTTGTATTGCCTATAAAATTATGATGATTGTCTTGAATGTATGAATAAAGATATTGTAGAAGAGAATTATGAAGAATTATAAAACTAATTTTTAATTTTTTTATCTATTTTTTCGTTGAGACCCTCCTACCCTATCTAAAGCAGACATGGATTAAATTATATGTGATTTCTAAAGACTAACTTAGAAGTTACATGGTCGTATCTAAAATCTGACTAAACATTTTCCTTTTACTGTCTCTGTATTAATTGATTTATATTTTAATAAATAAATTATTTTATTTCTCTACTAGAATTTATATAAATTTAAAATTTTCTTTTCGTTAGATTCAGTTTAATTTTAACTTTCTAGATAGTTCAGACTGTTCAATAGTGTGTCTCACAAAGTTTAAAATACCATGTTTTACAAGCCGATATCAGCAACAAACCAAGAAATTAAACTACCTTGGCAAATGCAATTGTACAAAGCTACATTCACTTGGCCAATAAATTGCCGCAAACAAGGCAAAATAACTTATAATATTTTGCAATTTATACTTTTATTCTTTTTTTTGATAACAATTGCAGAAGAATGTAATTATTTCGCTGTAAATATTCATATTGATACAGCATCGACACTTATGGATAATTTATTTACTACAGTGGTTGGAATACAACTCGGTTTACGAATTTTATATATTGTCTTACATCAAAAGAAATTTCGACATGTAATATCAGAATTTTATTTAAAAATTTTCTTGTCACCCGAAGAATATCCAAACATTCAGAATTTTATTAATAAGCTTATGAGGCCAATTCATTTTATTGATTATACATATTGTATTGCCGGTTCGCTATTTTTGATGACACCAATAGCAATAGCAATTCTATCCGGATTTGAAACTCGTTTATATCCATGTAGAATACAACCACATTACGCTGCAGACACTATTCCCAGATATTTATTTACATTATCTTATACTGAAATTTGTGGAATTTCATTAGTTTTATTTATAATATCTGAAGAATATTTTATTGCATTATGTATGAATCATTGCAGCGGTAGACTTAAGTTATTAAATGATGATATTATAAACTTATATAGAACGCCTACAGCTAATAACACCAAATATTATATTAAAGAATTTATAAATTGGTTTAAAAGATTTGAAGAATTAAAAGAGTTGAGTTACTTTATATTTTAATATGTTAAAAATTTTGTACTAAATTGAAAATTTTTCAGTTTTACTGAGAAGATAAATGATATATTCACGTTAGCATTTTTCCTCATGGTTCTCAGTAATACACTGTTACTCTGTTTCACAGCCTTTCAAATATCCAGTGTAATATATTCCTTATAATATATTTATAAACTTAATTATAATTGTTCTTTATTTTACAGACTGGAATTACATTTGAAAATTTAAGATATTTTATATTTTGCTGTGCTGTTATTCCAGAACAAATAATTTTCGGTTATTTTGGTTCAAAGTTGAATGAATTGGTAAGTAATTTAAAATATTTTATTATTATATTTGACATACATGTTTTAATTGTCTTTAGAGTGACAATGTCAGTACTTCTTTCTATATGTGTAATTGGGAAACGATTTTATATAATTCTAAAGAAAATACGAAGAATAATGTTAAAATGATGAAAACTATCTATACTATGATGATATTAAGCCAGGAACCAGTTTTTTTGACCGCGTTGCATTTTTTTAATGTTTCGTTACCAGTTTCAGCTGATGTAAATTTTGAATTCAATTGTTGTGATTTGTGATATCAAAAATGTTATGTTAATTTTTAATTAACTTTTCCAGGCAATCAGAGCATCAGTGTCCTATTACATGTTTTTAAATACTATGAAGAAAGCTTAAATGAAGTCCCTTTGGAAATTATAAATCAAATATATGCATTTTCATGTTTTTATGCACAAAATAGCTATCACAGTTTTTTTTTGTTTTAAAAATAAATTTTAATTTTTCTGTCTTATTTCTGACCTTTCTTTTTATAAATTACTACAGAGATGGAGAGATCGAGAATAAAGGATAATATAATAAATTACAGCAAACCTCACAACAAAGTGGTTTTGTACATCTATTTTATATCATTTCGAAATAATAATTTTTTGTCTCTATTTACTAATTTAAGTGTGGTTGTGGATCTCAGTACATGTGCTAGCATACGTTGCTTATAGGCATAATATTCATGTTAATTATTTGAATTTATTTATAAATAAGACTGTAGTTAATTAGAAATTGGTTTTCATAAAAATACGAAATTCTTTTCATAAATATTATAATGAAACATTAGATATTGGATGAAAATATTGCATAATTCTACATTTTAATATGTTTCATTATTAAACATTTACAAGAATGTAATTAAATGTGAATTAATTTTTAGTTAATCCAACCTACAATATTAACATATAAATTAAAGTATTTGATTATTTACAATTAGAAATCTTATGTGTACGATTTTAAATGATAATTTCAAAATTATATTATATATATAAGATGATTCCTTAATAATTATTTTTCTCAATTAATCATATATAATATTTATTTTGATACATTAAATTTGGCCAAATGCGGATTTTGATTTATTCCATTTTTATAAAAATAATTTACTGCTCATTAATTTTTTAATGAGCAGTAAATAAGTAATGAAATTGAAATATTACCAGATTTAGTTGTTGTAATGATGATTTTCCTTAATAAAGAATGGAAAATTAAAGGAAAATGATAATTAGCTAATAAGTAATAGTAAAAAATTAAAAAAAATTTGAAAATAAAGAATGAATTTAAATATTTATTTTTATATTAGACATTCAAATAATCATTTAAATTTTATGTTTCTTAGTAAATTTATAAATATTTAATGTAAGAAAATTTCCAATAATTTTGTAAATTTAAACACAATTTCAAATGAATCAAATTAATAGCTGTTATTGTTGTCATGTTTAAAAAAAATTTAAGATATTTGTCATATTTAAAAAAACAAGTTAAATAAAATATTTTCAATTTTCTAAAAAAAAATTTTTAATTACTGAGTTATCATTAAAATCGATCAGAATTTTTTTTTCCGAAAGTTACATCGTAGTCTAATATTATTTTCAATAAAGTATAACTTATCAATCAAATGTGCTTTAAACAAGCTCCTAAAAATATTTATTGAAAATTTTATAAAGAAAATTTTATATAATATTATAATAATCGTTAAGTCATGCCAGGTTGTACATAGTAGGTTGAGATTGGGAGTTTGAGATATATGTTTTTACTCAATACAATAATAATTCTCTTGTTTATCCTTCGTAGTTAAGCTGTCAGAGACTTCAGTAGTATAGAAAAAAAATATTTTAGAAAATATGATAAAACGATGAAAAAAAAAATAGAAAACGGAAATTCGTAATTCATCTTCAAAAGTGGATTTAGATTAATTATTCTTTTACGATAAATGCTTTTTTTTTTATAATGTTGAAACCAATTTAAATGTGGTTAACCTTTATTGAAGATTTATATCCGGTGTATAAAAGAATGGACAAGAGAGCTGTCATGTCAGATTATTTTTAGAAAATTATTGCCATTAAATTTTATTATATAAAAAAAATATTCTTAACAATTTTAATATAATTAAGAATATTAATATAAATATGATATATAAATTTTATTCGACAAATAAACTTCACAATATTTCAAATATCAAGTATTTATATGACTTAGGCCCATTTGCTGATTCACATCATAAATATTTAAGTTCAACTTAAATGTCTAAGTTGTGCTTACCGGTTTGCACCAACGTAAAAGTAGAACATAAATCTCGTTATGTTTCACATAACTTAAGTGGAGGATTTAGTAGATCATAAGTAATTTATGATGAGCTTATAGGTTATTTTGAAGTTGAAGTAACATAGTAATCTATAAAAATTATTATTTTTCTGGCAATTAAAATTATTATTTTTCTGGAAAAAAAAAAATTAAAAGCCAAACAAAATTTTTATTATTATGGAGTAAAAAAATTAAAATTAAATAAAAAATTTTCATATTCATGACATTAACCAAAAAAAAAAAAAAAAATATTTTGATTTTGTGTGACATTTTGATGATTTTAGGAATTGTAGTTGGCTGTTTTATATTTTTTTTGTGTCCTTGCTAAAACTTTACTATGATAGACAAAAATTTTATGGTGCAAATGGAAATAACTTAACCTAATCATAAATTGTATGTTCAACATAGCTAAGATGTAGATTTATGATGTGAATCAGCAAATGGGCCTTAATTCAGAAATAGTTAACTAATTTTATATTCAAATGCCATAGCTCCAAGATTCTAAATAAGATAGTGTCAAAGCAAGTGTATTTGTATGTTTTCGTTTAAGTTTAAAGCAATAAATGAATTTATAATATATATAATAATAATACATTTATATACATTTTAATTTCATTGAAAATTTTTATTTTATTTTTATAAGCATTTTTTAAATAAATTCATTTAAAGATACATATTAATGAATGCTACACATAATATCATTAACAAATTAATAGTTTTATAAACGTCATAAAATATCGTCTTGGAAAGTGCTCTAAAATACCAGCAAAATATTATTAACTTCTAAAGTATTGTGCACAAAATTATCAAAACTAACTTTTATTAAACTTTCTTCATTGTATTTAAAAACATATAATATGATATTGATGCTCTGATTGCCTGCAAAAATTAATTCAAATATATCAGAAAATAGTTTGGATTTAATCAAAATAATTTTAAAATTACATCAGCTGAAACTGGTAATGAAATTTTAAAGAAGTTCATTGCTGTAAAACTAACTGATTCTTGGCTTAACATTATAACAGAGTATATAGTTTTCATAATTTTAACATTATTATTAGTATTTTTATGAAAATTGTATGAAATATTTTCCCAATTGGATATATAGAAAGATGTACTGACCATATCACTCTATAAATAAAATAAAATAATTAAAGAAAACATTTTTATTACAATATTTTAATTTATATATTTACCAATTCAGTTAGTTTTGAGCCAAAATAACCAAAAATTATAAGTTCTGGAATAACTGCGCTGCAAAATATAAAATATCTTAAATTTTCAAACGTCATTCCAGTCTGTAAAATAAAGAACAAATATAATTAAATTTATAAATATGTATATTATAAGGAATATATTACACTGGATATTTGAAAGGCTGTAAAACAGAGCAATAGTGTATTACTAAGAATCATCAGGAGAAATGCAAACGAGAATATTTCACTTATCTTCTCTGTAAAACTGAAAAATAATGTATATTGAAATATCATATCAATTTGCCAGAAATACAAATATACGTATATAATTAAAATATGAAGAAACTTAACTCTTTCAATTGTTCATATTTTTTAAAGGATTGTATAATTTTTTTAATAAAATCTTCTTTATTATTAGCCTCTGCAGTACAATATATATTTGCAATATGATGATTTAATATCTTAAATCTACCACTACAATGATTCATACATAATGCGATAAAATATTCTTCACATATAATGAATAAAACCAATGAACTGCCACTAATTTCAGTATGAAATAATGTGATGAAATATCGAGGAATTGTGTTCACTTCGTAATATGGTAATACTTTACAGGGGTATAAATGTGTTTCATATCCTGATGAAATTGTTACTACTACGCACGGGTGTTACCAAAAATAATAAAGCAGCAACACAATATGTATAATCAATAAAATGAATTGGCCTCATAAGCTTATTAATAAAATTTTGAATATTTGGATATTCTTCGGGTGACAAGAAAATTTTTAAATAAAATTCTGATATTACATGTCGAAATTTCTTTTGATGTAAGACAATATATAAAATTCGTAAACCGAGTTGTATTCCAACCACTGTAGTAAATAAATTATCCATAAGAGTGGCTGCATCAATATGAATATTAACAGCGAAATAATAACATTCTTCGGCAATTGTTATCACATAACTGAATAAAAGTATAAATTGCAAAATATTATAAGTTATTTTGCCTTGTTTGCGGCAATTTATTGGCCAAGTGAATGTAGCTTTGTACAATTGCATTTGCCAAGGTAGTTTAATTTTTTCGTTTATTGCATTTAATGGCTTGTAAAACATGTTTGTTTTTCAACTATTGATATGTTTTTGAAACTCTATGTTTTTAAAGTTTTATTTCCCCACGGTTAGATAGTTTTGAGCTTTCTATAGAAAGTCAAAATTGAACTAAATCTAACGGAAAGAAACATTTATATTTATATAATTCTTATAGGAAAAAAATTATTTATTAAAATATAAATCAGTTATTACATAGCAAGTAGCATAATAAAATTTACAAAACCTCTATTAATTTTTAATAAAATAAAACAATAATTTAATTATAAATTACCTCAATATATTTAGCACATTTGCATCCAAATTTATGAAAAAATGGGTATATTAGTTTATACCGTCTGTGTGTCTGTCAGTTTGTCTGTCTATCTGTACGTCTAATTGTCCGTTTATCCGCCTGTTTACACAAACATATCTTACAATCGAGAATCAAGTTTTAAACACATATGTATATGAAATTAAAAAAAGTTCAGTACATAATTACATATTTATAGTATTTTTTGAGTTCTTTAAAAACTATAAGATATTGAAATCTTTCATCTTTTTCGTTACAAATTATATGATTCATTGTTGTATAAAAATACCTTTATCTTCGCTCAACTTCATTTAATTTTTTTCACAACCTATATTTTCTAACCATTGAAGCCTGAGATTAACCTACCAAAAACATGTCTTAAAAATAAACTAGAGTCACTGAAGAAATTGTTTCCGCATCTACTCCCCTTCCCTTTTCGTTATGACCCAACAAAATAAAAAATTTACATTTGTAATTCTGTTGTAAATAATTTTCTTAAAATCAAATATCGTATTAAGAAAACATTTTAAAAATATATTTTTTTAAGTGCATTAATAAATAAAGCTTAATTATATAATATCTTTCTAGCAACTTTCTAGCATATTTTTGGTACTATATAAATTCAAACTATGAAAAGCCTAGAAATATTGAATATTTCATATAATACATTCCATTAAAAGCAAAATTAGAGAAAATTTCAATAAAATGATATTAATAATAAATTTTTCCAGAATAATGATCTTGGAAGAAAAGGAACAATATTAAAAAAAGGACAAATATTTTTTTGCTTATATTTCAACCATTTCATTTATTATTCTAATATGTATAGTAATTTCCTTTGATTTAAGTATAAAATCTCATAATTTAGCATGAGGCGATTTTGAGGAAATTTACTTTTGACAAACTTTTCTGCTTTTTTTTTGTTTGTTTGTCATATTCAATTTTTTTAATCTTGCCATATTATCCTTGAATTTATTTGATTTAAATTCTATTTTGTATAAGAAATTGTTTTAGATATAAAGATATAAACCTTTTTTTTTATTAAAAATATATAAAATAAATAAATATAGGTTTAATATAACAACTTTAGCTAATTATAGGTTTTATTTGAAAAGATAAAATGCTTTTAATTTTGATAATGAATTGTCAAAATTATATGAAAGTTGTCATATGATTATTTTTATTTATTGACAACTTATTAGCTTATTAGTATTTCGGTCGTAAATATAAATAATAAATAATAAGGGTCATAGAATTGAACCTTGCGGAACACCCCTAATGACCCTCTCCTTTGTACTAGAATTCATACAAACTTTAAAAAACTGGTATCTATCTGTTAAATAGCTATTTACTAATTTAATGCTATCATTTGATAGAAATTTATTTTTTAATTTGATTAAGAGTAGTTCATGATTTATTGTATCAAAAGCCTTTTGTAAATCTATATATAGTTATTATAGCTGATAATTTGTGTTTTGAAATTGAATCCTGAATAATATGTAATACCTCAAGAGTAGGAGAGTAGCAGACGAAGTACTTGACAAAAGTGTAATACCAAATTGATTAAAATTGAGAAGATTATTATCAGATAAATATTGCCAGATTTGATTATACATAATTTTTTCGGTAGGTTTAGAAATTTAGAAATTTTAGAACAGATTCATCTATATTTATTTAAATTTGATTTATTACCTGATTTGTGTAAGAGTGTAACCTTTGCTATTTTTAGTTGCGATGGAAAACCACCAGATACTCAAATATGATTATAAATATTTGTCAATATTTTAATTTTTTCTGTATTAAATTGTTTCAATTGATTTGGTGAAATCATAACCACTAGCAGCATAAATTTTTAAATCTTTAATGTGGTTTTGTACCAGTTCAGAAATTACTTTCGAAGAATTAAATTCTGTTTCGTTAAAAAGTAGATGGAGATTAATATCATCATCATTAACAGAAAATATATTTATTACGGAATTTTCGGAATTAATGAAATGGCTATTAAATTTCCACAATATGTTTTTTTAACAGCTTTTCAATTATATTATATATTGATACTTAGTACTGATACTTGCACCGATATTCCATTATTTGGTCTCTTTCTTCAATTCAAGTGTAATAAATTATTTATGAATTATTCCCTAGCAAATTATTACCTATGTTATTTATCTATTAAAAGCATGTGAACCATAATATTATTTCACTTAAAAAAAATTGAAGATAAATACAAATATTTGAATAAAACGAAATTTACATAATAAGTTCTTAATAATCATAAAATTTATTTTAGCAATTTATAGATAAAAAATGATTCTTTTTAATAACAATTGTTTTTTTAAACAAATAAGTACAACAAAATAAATAAATACGAAATTGTTTCAAATATTATTAACTCTACAGTTAATACAAATTATATTAATTTCATTTAATATAATATACAAAAATATCATTTAATCCGCTTTTTTCATGGTATTTAAAAACATATAATATGAAACTGATGCTCTGACTGCCTAAAAATATTATTAAATTTTTTTTAGAAAAATTAAATTATTTTTCATTACAATTGAATAAAATAATTACATCAGCTGAAGTTGGTAGAGATACAGTAAAGAATGTCAGACCTGTTAAAAATACTGGTTTTTTGCTTAAGATAATAGTAGAATACAAAGTTTTCAACATTTTCATATTATTCTTTCTATTTTCTTTCGAATTATGTAAAATATTTTCCCAATTAGACATATAGAAAGAAGTACTGATATTGTCACTCTGAAAATAATTAAATTATTTATTTAATACAATAACTTATTAATTTAGTTTTAATTTTTGTTACCAATTCTGTCAATTTTGAACTAATATTACCCAAAATTATTAGCTCGGTAAGAACTCCAAAACAAACACATAAATATCTTAAGTTTTCAAATTTAAATCCAGTCTTGAAAACAATTTTAATATATTAGTGTTTAATAGTTAATTTAGATAATATATTTTACATTAGATAATTGAAAAGCTGTTAAACAAAGTAACACTGAATTAAAAACTATATTACAGAACCATGAAATTGACAACATTCCATTTAAAGTTTGAGCAAATCTAAAAAAAGATGTCAATTTAAGTTAAAAAAATAAGAACATTTCATAATTAATAAAATATATAAGAAACTTAACTCTTTCAATTTTTCATATTTTTTAAAATATTCTAAATACTTATTAGTACATTCATTAACAATATTATTATAATCATTGTTATTATTAGATATAGTAGTAGCATATACATTTTTAATATCAGCATTCAATAATTTAAATCTACCACTGCAATGATTAATACATAAAGCCACAAAATATCCTTCAGATACTAAAAATGAAACTACTGAGGTACCACTTATATTGGTGATAATTAATGTTAGTAAATAAATAATGTTATTTTCAAAAGTATAATGCGGTATCATTTTATATGGAAATACATGGTTTTTAAATCCTGATGAAGTTGTGATTATTATTGGTACAACGAGAAATAATAAACCAGCACTCAAATAAGCATAACATACAAAATGTATTGGTTGCATAAGATTATTTATAAATTCTTGAATATTTGGATAATCTTCAGGTGTTAAGAAAATTTTCAAATAAAATTCTGATATAAGATGGTGAAATTTTTTTTGATTTAACATCATATTGAATATTCGTAAACTAACTTGAAATCCAATTATTATAGTAAATAAATTCTCCATAAGAGTGGTTGTATCAATATTAATATTTATAATAAAATAATTAATTTCAGGTTCAATTGTCATAAAATAAGACATAAATACTATAAATTGTAAAATTTTGTAAATTATTTTCGTTATCTTTAGAGAATCAATTTTAATTGGCCAACATAAATTAAATTTGTACATTTGCATTTGCCATGGTAGTTTAATTTCTTGATTTATTTCAGTTACCGGTTTGTAATACATTTTTATTTTTTAAAATTATTAAATTTTTTAAAGTTGTTAAAAGCGTGAATATTTCCAGAAAAATTAGAACTGAGCTAATGAATCTAAGCAGTTGGTATTTATATGATTCGAGACCAAAAAAATATACCGACAAAAAAATAATAAAATGTATATCTGTATGAAAATAGTAATACAATACATATTACATATTCCTAAATTTGATTATGTATACTTTCATTTGAAATTATATTAAAATGTGGAAACATATATATTCTAAAATAGGGATTAATGTAAAATTAATTTATGAAAAAATTCATGATTATACAGAAAGGAAGAAGGTTTGAAGGCATTTAAATAATATTATGTATATATAATTATTTTTTTATATATAAATACTTTTGCCAATTATGTAAAAAACAAAAGCTTTTTGTTACGCACAAAATATCCCAATAAAAAAATTAATAGAATTAAAAATTTATTATAACCTTTACCTTTTCTAAGTTTCTTTAACCTTTTTATTAAAAAAAATTATAGGGTCTAATTTTTGAAAACTTAAGATTTTTTACATGATTTATCTAATGTAAAAGTTCAGACTTATATTAAAATGTACATGATTTATCTAATGTAAAAGTTCAGACTTATATTAAAATGTATTAACAAATAATAATTTTAATTTAGATTATTAATAATTAGCTTTCACCAAAGTTCGAGACATATAATATAACTGACTGCTAAACCAAAAACTAATTCATTTTTATTAATTAGATCCTTAATTTATTGTTATATGTTCTTTTGGAAATAGCTGGTTGGTTTAAAAAAGGGGGAGTGGAGCGGCCATCTTTCGTACCTAGACTATAAGGTCCGTTGCACCCCCTTACGAAACTTATCTTTCCCTCCCTACAACGAATCGTGCCATCCCACTTCTTTCATAAACTTAGTCAAATTAGAAGGACTTCCACAGCTGACTTCAACTAAGTGTCCTGCAGAGGTAAAAACCGAAGTGTTCCCAACTAACATTTCGTATATATTATAGTCACAAATTATTCATGTATAGTTTACAGATCATTTATTGTAACATAAATATGTATCTGTATATATACGTTTAAAAAAATGCCGCGCAGCCGAACTACTGATCAGTAGTTTTATAATTACGGGCTTTTTTTAAATTCAACTACTCTAAATGCATATTTGGAGTATATGTTGTTATTCGTGATTTTATACTACTACTTACTAAATTTCAGATGCGACATTAAACCTATTTTTTGGAGCTTATTCACAATTGGAAAACACATTTTGAAAACTCTTTTTCCATATTTTAGTATTTGGCGCCTCTAGCGGTAGAAATTTGAAATACAATTAACTGCATCGTATTCTACTCTTAACTATCTTTCCAACGAGTAGTCAAACTTCATTTTTGGTGCACATTTACTATATTAAATTACAACTTTTTACTTGTATTTTACTGCCCTCTAGTGGCTAAAAATCAGATTATGAATATGTCTGATTTATTTTAGTTTATATTAGCTTTCCAGCGCTTGCTTTCCCTTCATTTTTGGTAAAGATTCACCAAGTTGAATAACATTTTTAAAAAACAATATAATTTATATGTTTCACCCTCTAGTGGTAGAATTTAAAATTATAACAACTGTGGTTTTATATTACTACTTACTACCTTTCAGTTGCAACATTAAACCTAATTTTTGGGGCTTATTGACTATTGAAAATCACATTTTAAAAATTAACATTTTATATATTTTAGTTTTCAACGCCTCTAGCGGTAGAAATTTGAAATACGGTTACTGGCATAATATTCTACTCTTAAATACCTTTCCAACGAGTGGTCAAATTTTTTGGTGCACATTTACTATATAAAATTATAATTTTTATTCGGAAATGAGGTTTTGGCAAAATGCGAATTGCACCACCTACCGGCCGAATTTTAAAATTCTATCAATTGCATCTCGTTCTCAATAAATCAAGCTTTCCTTAATGTTACTGTAATTGTAAGTTAACAATTACAATATGTTTACATTATGTAGTACTAATGTGCACTTATAGCTACAGTATTAATTTACTTTACATTTACCATGTTTATGTATTTTCACCATCATATAATCTCTACAAATGTAATATTAATAAATTTTAATAGCTAACTATGTAACTTTACCACGACTTTACAATGTAAACGAATATTTACGCACAACTACTTACTCTGCTGTATGCATTGTCAATATATCTATCAATTTTTAACTAACAAACTCGATAATATAAAAAGTTAAAGAGTGATTTGAGTATTTATTAGATTCCTGAAAAATATAAAATGTATCCAGATGCTTGGATTACATTTTATATTTTGACATTATGGACGTACATGAAGGGTGTATTTATATAAATGTGAAAGAAATATGAATGTAAGAAAGTTAACAAGCTTACATCGAATGCGATTGACGCGATGAACGCTACGTATTGTAGTTCAAAAAACTTAACAGTCGACGTTCGACGTACATATTAAATATTAAATTATTTAATTTCGGACTGATACAACACATATACAATCTTTATTTTAGTTTTAAATATATTATTCACTTTTAATAATATTATAAAGCAATAAAGATAGTCGTACATAGTCAAAATTAATGTCGATTGTCATTATAATGCCCAAAAACTTGGCCAGAGTGAAACAAACTTTTAATCACATTTAGCGGCAGCAAAAAACAGCATTATGAATCATCCTTTAAGTATATATTTATTCTATGCGAGTTGCCAGAATGCCAATTTTAATCAAGTGAAGTAATTCAAAATTTAATGAAATATTCTAATTACAGAGTGTCTTTTAAATTTTTTTTATCTTTAAGCATTTATAATTCTTTTTTGAGATTTTTGAATTTTTTTGTATATGCCTACTTCAGATAATTGGTTACTGGCAAGCCTACACATTTAATTCCTACTTGTAAATGTTCATCTACAATTAAGTTACTTAACGTTTACAAGTATTTTAAAGTTTACATTAAAAATTCCGATATTTTATGCAAAAACAACAATACGCCATATTGAAGAAAAAAATTAAACAAAAATAAGAAACTTTATTTTTTAAAATGTATTTGCTTTTAGCGTTTTTGCAAATAATTACATTATTCTATGTTATCTAATTTTTTTATTTTAATTAAAATAAGTATGATATGTTCCAAATTTAAAATTTGGAAAAATTCATTATTATAAATAATTTCTTTATAATGTAATATTTTAATGGCGCTTTTTTAATTTCGAACTAATTCATATTTTTAACGAGTAAAGTACCTTTCGTTTGCCAATTTTAGTTTCATATGTGCTGATAAGCCTTTTATAAAATGTGTATTTATTTTCAATTTTAGAAAATATTTCTATCCATAAAAATAAAATGAATACATAAAATTATCAACCCATAAAGTAAATTAATACTTATACATTAACATATTCATATAATTTATATTCTTAATATTAATCCATATCAATATGTATTTATTTTTCTTTTGTGTTAGTAAGAAATGAATTAAATTGAGTGATTGTAAATAATATGTAACTGAAATGTAACAATACAAAAAACGTATTGCAACTATAAAGAAAAAGATCTGTAGAAGCTGTATACATATTATTTACAAAAATTCGAATTGGTAAAGATTCCGTATACAAGAAAAATTTTCCCCAAAGTATATACTAATTGCTTTCAGCTCATTTACAGTACATTTACTATTGTAAACATACAAATACATAATGTATTTACAGTATGCGTTTTGTAACCTAAAATTGTTCGTTGGGTTTGAATCTGTTACTACATAGAAATGGACAGTGGCACAAGAAGTGTACCACTCTGTTTCATCATATTCCACCCAGCCCCTACAAAGGTTTTTTTTGACATCTTAATCTTGGCGCTACCTTTCCTGTATATATTCTGACCGTGGGTTTAGTTATGTTTAGAATATCTTTTGATTGACTTGTAATAGGGTTATCCAAGAACAATTTTGGGTGAAGAAAGCTGTCCAGATCAACCCATTTAACCTATCTTTCAATATTTATATATAATTGACTGGGAACCGATTTGACTAGTCGGAAGATTGGTATCTGATGCATCATTCAACTTTCTCATTACCTAGAATTACCCGGTATCCTGGGGACCAAATAATTAACAAGCAGTTGGTTTTTCATTAGGGCCTTCCTATTCCTATTCCTCGGAGTGACAAGTGTAAAACAGCTTGAGTATAAGTTTGGTCGTTCCTATTACAGGATTGCCTCGCTGCTGTAGCATCCACGCGCTCCCGACGATCGGAGTAAATGAATCAGAATTATTCATCAATGTTTATTCGACAATTATTTGAAATTAAATTAATAATATTTCTTTTGTAAATATTATGCATATTTAAAAATATTTTCATTTTGAATCCTTTATTTTTGCAAAAAGGAACGAATTTATTATATACAAAACATAAATTTATAGTGGAATATTGTAAACACCTAAAGGATATATTATATAAATGTACACAGCAATTTATCAAAATATTGAAAACTTAACTTTAGGCGACATCAAAGCATCTACTGACTTTTTATAAAACTTTTGAAAGTTTCCACATAGTAGCTTGTACTACTTTGTTTTGTTAATGTTCATAATAAAAATATGAAAAACAAACACTGGGTTTGTCAAAAGCACATTTCCTCAATCTATGAACTATGTATGAATATGATATATATTCTAGATTATACAATACAACCAAATGTGCGAAGAAAAAAACAAAAAAAAACGTTTTTTTATATGAAATGAATTATTGCTTTGAAAATAAAAAAAATTCTCTAACGAAAATAAACGCACGTTGATTGTTGGTTTTTAAGTCATTGGTCATAAATAACTCAATAGAATTTGAGTAAAAATAATAATTTGAGTGAATGGGGTACTACAATTTATAATATAGAAATTGAATTTTCATATATAGCCAGATATATGAAAACATCCATCTAGTTATACATAATTTTTGATTGTACTATACATAAAAAAAGAAATGGTAAATATAGGTGAGAAATGTGTCCCTGTGCGATTTTATTTTTTTTCCTTTCAAGGTTATTATTCCAGGAAAATATATATAAACTTATCATTAGAGTTTTCTCTAATTTTGCTTATTGTGGAAATTCTGATGTGATTTCTAACATAGGTACGCAAGCCTTAAATAAGTTTAAAGGAAAATTTTAATTTTTCTATTTACATATAAAACTAATTATTATTATCATTAATAATTAAAAGAACAAACAAATTTATTGAATTTAGTTCTGAACTCAGGAAAGAAAATGAGCATAATATGATATAATTTTATGATTGAATAAAATTTCCAAAACTTTTTATTATATAACTAATATTTTTTATTTCTTTTAAAAATATTTATTTGTTATTTATTCAACTAAGGTAAACTTAAGACTAAACTAAATCAGAATTACAATTATTATTATCATCTTATAATTACACAAAGTGTAATTATTAACTTTGCTTAAAATAAAAATGTTCCCAAGGTGTCATTTTTATTTTATTAAAAATTTATTGACAGACGCTTATTGTGCATAAATTTTGTGGGAACGGAAACAAATGCATATTGCTAATTTAATGTATTTAGTTTCAGCAATTAGAGGTGTAATAAAGGTAATTAGAATACCTTTAAATACCTTTATATAACAATATGAAATAATATCCAATATTCTATTTATATAGCTCCCAAAAATATGCAAAATATTGGTTTTTTGCTAAATTTTACATGATTAAGCATTTTGATTAATTATAAAAGTGAGGCAAATGATTATAAATTATTAATTAATTCACTTAAAAGAAATATGATTTTCGAAAGTTTTCTCAATATCTGTTTTTAAAAATATTGTGCGGTTATAATTATACAAGTAAATTAAAAATGTAATTTTTTGTTTTTCGATGAGTCACAATTGAAAGGGCAAGGGAGATACAAATACAAGTTCTTCACAGACTCTAGTTATTTTTAGGGTATATCTTTGGTACATAAATTTCAGCCTTCCATAATAAGCCGTTTGGGAAATACAGGGTGTTAAAAAACCTAAAAAAAGTTGTATGAAGATAACGGTATTTTTATACAACAAAGAATTAAATTTTAAAAAATTTGTTAATTTCACAATTAAGATAAAAGATTTTCCTATCTTATAGCTTTTACAGACCTCAAAAATGTTTATTGGTTTAAAAGTTATTAGATGCTCAATATAACTCAGAGGGGAAAAGATATAGAAGAAAATTTTGTTCCACTGGACCTATTATTTTATTACTATCTATCTATGGTCAAAATTTTAATACTCTATCTTAATAGATATAGAAGTTTGTGTAAACGGACAGACGGACAGACAGAGTGAAACTAATATACACATTTCTTCCAATTTGGTTGGAAATGTGCTAAAAATGAAAATCTATACACATAATATTTTTCTTGTTTCCGAAATTTTATGTCTCTTTGTACATAATTCGATTTTTCGATTGCATACATACTTATATAACTTTAATAAATTTAATCTGTACCGAGCATAATTTTTAAAGTATATTTTTATAAAGAATATTATGGATGATAACTAAAACAAATAAAAATCATAATGGTTCTTATGAAATTTAAGATTATGTATAAATTGGAGTAATAAAGGACATTGTCCTTTCGTTCTGAAATTGTCATAAATTATCTATAGAAATTGTTATGAACTATTTAAAAATTAAATAAAAATTGTATAAAATACTTATTTTATATAAATAATAAATAAAAATTTATTTTACAAATCTTATCTATGCTGTTTAATTTAAAATAAAATATAATACTATTATAAATTATAAAGTATTTATGAAATACTCTCTGGCAAATTATTACCTATTTTAAGTTTCCTACCGGTATCTAAGCTATTAAAAGCATGTGAACCAGTATTTACATAACCATAATATAATTTCACTTAAAAAAAATTGAAGATAAATACAAATATTTGAATAAAACGAAATTTACATAATAAGTTCTTAATAATCATAAAATTTATTTTAGCAATTTATAGATAAAAATGATTCTTTTTAATAACAATTGTTTTTTTAAACAAATAAGTACAACAAAATAAATAAATACGAAATTGTTTCAAATATTATTAACTCTACAGTTAATACAACTTATATTAATTTCATTTAATATAATATACAAAAATATCATTTAATCCGCTTTTTTCATGGTATTTAAAAACATATAATATGAAACTGATGCTCTGACTGCCTAAAAATATTATTAAATTTTTTTTAGAAAAATTAAATTATTTTTCATTACAATTGAATAAAATAATTACATCAGCTGAAGTTGGTAGAGATACAGTAAAGAATGTCAGACCTGTTAAAAATACTGGTTTTTTGCTTAGGATAATAGTAGAATACAAAGTTTTCAACATTTTCATATTATTCTTTCTATTTTCTTTCGAATTATGTAAAATATTTTCCCAATTAGACATATAGAAAGAAGTACTGATATTGTCACTCTGAAAATAATTAAATTATTTATTTAATACAATAACTTATTAATTTAGTTTTAATTTTTGTTACCAATTCTGTTAATTTTGAACTAATATTACCCAAAATTATTAGCTCGGTAACAACTCCAAAACAAAAACACAAATATCTTAAGTTTTCAAATTTAAATCCAGTCTTGAAAATAATTTTAATATATTAATGGTTATTAGTTAATATGGAAAATATAATATATTTTACATTAGATAATAGAAAAGCTGTTAAACAAAGTAACACTGTATTAAAAACTATATTACAGAACCATGAAATTGAGAACATTCCATTTAAAGTTTGAGTAAATCTAAAAAAAGATGTCAATTTAAGTTAAAAAAATAAGAACATTTCATAATTAATAAAATATATAAGAAACTTAACTCTTTCAATTTTTCATATTTTTTAAAATATTCTAAATACTTATTAGTACATTCATTAACAATATTATTATAATCATTGTTATTATTAGATATAGTAGTTGCATATACATGTTTAATATCAGCATTCAATAATTTAAATCTACCACTGCAATGATTAATACATAAAGCCACAAAATATCCTTCAGATATTAAAAATAAAACTAATGTACTACCACACATATTGGTGATACTTAATGTTAGTAAATAAATAATGTTATTTTCCGAACTATAATGATGTATCATTTTACATGGAAATACATGGTTTTTAAATCCTGATAAAGTTGTGATTATTATTGGTACAGCCATAAAGAATACACCAGCACCCAAATAAGCATAACATACAAAATGTATTGGTTGCATAAGATTATTTATAAATTCTTGAATATTTGGATAATCTTCAGGTGTTAAGAAAATTTTCAAATAAAATTCTGATATAAGATGGCGAAATTTTTTTTGATTTAATGCAATATAGAATAATCGTATAGTCATTTGGAATCCAATTATTACAGTAAATAGATTGTCCATAAGAGTGGTTGTATCAATATTAATATTTATAATAAAATAATTAATTTCAGGTTCAATTGTCATAAAATAAGACATAAATAATATAAATTGTAAAATTTTGTAAATTATTTTCGTTTTCTTTGGAGAATCAATTTTAATTGGCCAACATAAATTAAATTTGTACATTTGCATTTGCCATGGTAGTTTAATTTCTTGATTTGTTTCAGTTACCGGTTTGTAATACATTTTTATTTTTTTAAATTATTATATTTTTTAAAGTTGTTAAGATCGTGAATATTTCCAGAAAATCGAATTAGAACTGAGCTAATGAATCTAAGCAGTTGGTATTTATATGATTCGAGACCAAAAAAATATACCTACAAAATAATAATAAAATGTATATCTGTATGAAAATAGTAATACAATACATATTACATATTCCTAAATTTGATTATGTATACTTTCATTTGAAATTATATTAAAATGTGGAAACATATATATTCTAAAATAGGGATTAATGTAAAATTAATTTATGAAAAAATTCATGATTATACAGAAAGGAAGAAGGTTTGAAGACATTTAAATAATATTATGTATATATAATTATTTTTAGCACATTTCCAACCAAATTGGAAGAAATTTGTATATTAGTTTCACTCTGTCTGTCCGTCTGTCCGTCTGTCCGTCTGTCTGTCCGTCCGTCCGTTTACACAAACTTCTACATCTATTAAGATAGAGTGTTAAAATTTTGACCATAGTTAGATAGTAATAAAATAATAGGTCCAGTAGAACAAAATATTCTTCTATCTCTTTTCCCCTCTGAGTTATCCCCCCTCCAAGTTCGAAAATTGCCCATATTGAACATCTTCTAACTTTTAAACCAATAAAAATTTTTGAGGTCTGTAAAAACTATAAGATAGGAAAATCTTTTATCTTAATTGTGAAATTAACAAATTTATTAAAATTTAATTCTTTGTTGTATAAAAATACCGTTATCTTCATACAACTTTTTTTAGGTTTTTTAACACCCTGTATTTCCCAAACGGCTTATTAGGGAAGGCTGAAATTTATGTACCAAAGAGATATTCAAAAAATAACTAGAGTCTCTGAAGAAATTGTATCCGTATCTCCCCTGCCCTTTCCGTTGTGGCCCTTCAAAAATCAAAAAATTACATTTTTAATTCACTTGTAAAATTATAACCGCACAATATTTTTAAAAACAGATATTGAGAAAACTTTCGAAAATCATATTTCTTTAAAGTGCATTAATTAATAAATTATAATCATTTACTTCACACTTATAATTAATCAAAATGTTTAATCATGTAAAATTTTGCAAAAAACGAACCTTTTGCATATTTTTAGGAGTTATATAAATTGAATATTGGATATTATTTCATATCGAACAGGGACACATTTTTTACCTATATTTATCATATAATTTTTTATCTTTCCTATGTATATAGTACATTGAAAATACTACTAAAAAATACTATACACGTATGTATAGGAATTCCCATTGTTTTAGAATAGCTCATAGAGTTCTACATGAGGCGATTTTGAGGAAATGTGCTTTTGACAAACCCGGGGTTTGTTTATCGTATTTTTTTATATATAAATACTTTTGCCAATTATAGTTTCTTTTTTGTTAGAAATTAAAAATTTATTATATAACATATTATTCAATATTACAAATATAATATTTAAATTTTTTTGGAATTTAATTTTCATAGGTAAAATCTAATTTATTATAACCTTTACCTTTTTAAGTTTCTTTAACCTTTTTATTAAAAACAATTATGGGGTCTAATTTTTGAAAACTTAATTTGCAGTTCAATTATAAATGAAAATCAACCAAATGATTTAAAACAAAAATTGAATGTAATGAGAGATTTAATTATTGATTATTTATGGTTTGAAGTTCAGACTTATATTAAAATGTATTAACAAATAATAATTTTAATTTAGATTATTAACAATTAGATTTCACCAAAGTTCGAGACATATAATATAACTGAGTGTTAAACCAAATACTAATTCATTTTTATTAATTAGATCCTTAATTTATTGTTATATGATAATCAGCAGAAATTAAGTTGTTCTTTTGGAAATAATTGGTTGGTTGGTTGGTTTAAAAAGGGGGGATTGGAGCGGCCATCTTTCGTACCTAGACTATAAGGTCCGTTGCACCCTCTTCCGAAACGATTTTTCCCTCATTACAACGAATCGTGCAATCCCACTTCTTTCATAAACTTAGCCAGATTAGTAGGCCTGTGACAGCTGACTTCAACTAAGTTTCCTGCAGAGGTAAAAACCGAAGTGTTTGAATCTGTTACTACATATAAATGGACAGTGGCACAAGAAGTGTTCCACTGTTTCATCATATTCCACCCAGCCCCTACAAAGGGGCATCTTAGTCTTGGCGTTACCTTTCCTGTATATTCTGACCATGGGTTTAGTTATGTTTAGAATATCTTTTGATTGTCTTGTAATAGGGTTATCCAAGAACAACTTTCGGTGAAAGCAGCTGTCCAGCTCAACACATTTTAATCTATCTTGCAATAGTTGGTCCATCTACCAGCCACAGTTTCAACAATATTTTTATATAATTGACTGGGAACCTATTTGACTAGTCAGAAGATTATCTGATGCATCATTAAACTTTCTCATTACCTAGAATTACCCGGTATCCTGGGGACCAAATAATAAACAAGCAGTTGTTTTTTCATTATGGCCTTCCTATTCCTATTCCTCGGAGTTGCAAGTGTAAAACAGCTTGAGTATAAGTTTGGTCGTTCCTATTAGAGGATTGCCTCGCTGCTGTAGCATCCACGCGCTCCCGAAGATCGGAGTAAATGAATCAGAATTATTCATCAATCTTTATTCGACAATTATTTGAAATTAAATTAATAATATTTCTTTTGTAAATATTATGCATATTTAAAAATATTTATATTTTGAATCCTTTATTTTTGCAAAAAGGAACGAATTTATTATATATAAAACATAAATTTATAGTGGAATATTGTAAACACCTAAAGGAGATATTATATAAATGTACACAGCAATTTATCAAAATATTGAAAACTTAACTTTAGGCGACAAAAAAGCATCTACTGACTTTTTATAAAACTTTTGAAAGTTTCCATATAGTAGCTAGTACTACTTTGTTTTGTTAATGTTCATAATAAAAATGAAAATCTATACACATAATATTTTTTCTTTATACATTGCATACATACTTACATAACTTTAATAAATTTAATCTGTACGGAGGATAATTTTTAAAGTATATTTTTATAAAGACAATTATAGATGATAACTATAACAAATAATAAAAATCATAATGGTTCTTATGAAATTTAAGATTATGTAGACTTAAATAGTTAAAATATTAAAAATCGGAGTTATAAAGGACATTGTCCTTTCGTTCTGAAATTGTCATAAATTATCTATAGAAATTGTTATGAACTATTTAAAAATTAAATAAAATTGTATAAAATATTTTATAATAAATAATTAAATAAAAATTTATTTTAAAAATTTTTATCTATAGTTTTTAATTTAAAATAAAATAATATTATTATTATATAACTTTTTTCATTCTGTAATTATATTTTCAGATTTATGTGACATAAAGTATTTTAAAGCATCCAATTATAATATTATATTTAATTTTTTCCCAATGTTTAGTCTACAATCAAAATTTAATCTATTTTTTTGCTACAAGATTGTAATTTTCTGTCTGTATCCTGAAAAATGTTCCACTATAAAATTCTATGATTAAGAAATATTTTTTTTCAAATTCATAAATTTTTTATGTATATATATTTTGTTTTAAGAATTATATAGAAGCATGATTATAAAATCATGATTAACTATAAAATAAACTGATTTAATTTCTAACATTAAATAATTATATGTACATTAATTTGAATAATATTATTAACAAATATAATATACAAATTTATTGTGTTGAAAATTATGTTTATATAAATGATCTGATAAAGAAAAAGTGTTTGAAAATACTTACATATGTATATATACCAAAAAGTTTTATAAATATTTACTATCAAATTAATTTATTGTATACAATATCGAAGCATCGAAGGTATGTACATATGCATGTATATTTGAAAGGATGGAATATGAGATATACAATTTCGAGATTTTGTACAAACTTTATTGAATATTTATAATTAAAGAGTAAAAGTATAAATTATTCCAAATGAAGGCTTTAATTTCAAGTATATAGTAATAAGAATTCAGTAGAATATTTTATTTATTTTTTTATAAATTTTTCAGAGAAATTAGAGCAATAGTATTGCATTAAATACATTATGTAAAATACTAAATACTTAATACGATTTGTAAGAAATGATATAATATTTCAATGACATATGATTTTATGCTTAATTTTCTTCCAATGGAAATATTCACCATTTCATTTCATATAATACATTATAATAATGTATGAGTATGTAGTTCAGTTTAAGATCCTTTTGCTGCGTAATATTTTATTTATAAAATAATGATTTACATTCTTGGAAAGTATACGAATTTTGTTTTCTAGACTAAATAATATATTATACAATTTAATATTATTTAATAAAATTTGTTATAACGATTATACAGAGTGATGAGAGAGAGAGAGAGAGAAATATTAATAATAATCATTATTTGTGTTAATTATTTATTTTCGTAGATTTTTATGTGTGACTATAATTTAACTAATTGATTTGAAAAATATACGAAAGGTAGAAAATTAACTATAATTGAATAAAACAAAATTAATTAATAAATAAATTTTATAATTAAATGCAAGATTTAAATTTAAATTGAAGTTGTATTTAGATATTATTATCGATAAATGAAATTTTTCGAAAGATAATCAATATCCTATTATTTGCAATAGTATATAAATCAAATAATTAATATACAATGGCATTAAAAATGTTCTTTTCTTGTTTAGAACAATTATAAATTTTCTGAAATTGCTTTTTTTTTCATTAATAATTTCCTTTCCTTTTAATATATTTCTTATGTTCGTATTTTACAGAAACATCCTGTTTATATTTTAATGTATATATGTATGTACATAGTTGAATGTAACAAAATATATAACCATTATAATTATATTGTTACGACTCTATGTGTATTATATTATATAATATAAAAATGTTTTCATCTTGAATCTATAAAATGAAAAACAAGAAGATGAAATCATGAAAATAATGTTATAGTACAATAGTGGCAAAACGTATAAATAGAATCAGTAAAAGGAATAAAGAACTGAGCCAGGAAACGTGTTTTGAATATAATTCTTATTGCTTTTGGGGTTATTATTATATATATTTAGTGTTGGTTTTTGTTAAATTTTTGCCTCAAAGATGTTAAAATTTAACGAATATTTGTCTAAAATACTGATTTATATTTTTTAGGACATTTTATTTTTTTTTATATTTGCCATAAAGGATATATAATCTGAGATAACGTAATAAAACATAAAAGTATAGTAGCAAAATGTAATCTCGTCTATGATTTTTAATTTTGTTAAATTATTTAATAAGGTAAAAAAATAAATGAAAGAATTTTTTTGTTGTTGATTAACTTTCAAAATTAACATTTTATTTCTACGATTTTTTTTTGGTTGAAAAATCATGAAATTTTTTTTTTCGGTAAAATGAAAAATAAAAATTAATATTTATTAACACTTTGCTTTGGGAATAAAAATACAAGTTAATTTTCTTAACATGTTTAGAAATTATATTATAAATATGGTATAAATTACAGAACAAAGTCCTTTGAGTTTTCTTAATGTAATTTATTTAAGAAATTAATGACATTTTTGTTATAATTTTATATGATTTTAATGTAAATTTGAGATCTAATAATAAAATTTACGAGTAATTTTTGAAATTTTTAGAATAAATTATATAAATTTTTATAAAATATTTTTTATCTAATTAAACATTAAATTTATTATTATGTATTATATAAAAGAATTTCCTATTTTTTCACTTTAATAAGATAAATAAAATAACTCACTAAATGATTAGCCATAAAATTCCACAATAATATTATTAAAGTATAAAAAGGCTTTGGTTACCAAAATATTAATATATAGTTAAATCTTAAAAACTAGTATATAGTAAAGCTATGTATAATATCATTAAAAGTGTTGCGGGTAATTTATAAAATTTTGAAAAAAAAACTAAAATTTTTATTAACTAAAAAAATTCATTTCTTTTTATTTCAAATTCATTTCTTTTTATTTCAAATTCATCGTTTAATTATTCTTCTTAATATATACTTGAAACCATTTCCAAAAAAAAACAAACTTAGCAAACAAACAAAACTTAAAAAAAAGAAAATTCAATTAATATTATTTTAGCAACATTTAATGATTTAATCTAATCTTTTATATAGAGTTTTAATCAGATTCTGAAACATTAAATGAAAGACGTATAATTAATCTTTAATATATATATTTTTTTTAATAATATTATAATTAATTATTTGTAAAATTATAATTGTTTTATTTTTTTAACACATATATATTTTTTTGTTAAATTTTCTAATTTATTTTGCTGATGTTTCAGTTTTACGGATTTATAATTTTCATTAATAATAATTATGATGAAATGATTAATTATTTTAATATTGAATTTGAAATGTCAAAATTATATAAATATTATTTATATAAATGTAAATATGTAAATATATACATATATTAAATATATATATATGTATATATATATGTATATATATCAGTTTTGATAAACGTTAAATAAAATAGAAAAGTATATAATAGTAAGAAATTTGAGTCTGAAATAAATCTTGCTAATAAATTTTATTATTTTACTTATTTACGCAATTTATCAATATCAAAATAAACAAGAATATTAGTTCAATAAATTTTTCATTTATAATATTAAAAATTTGTCCTGTTCTTTAAGTAATAATTTGAGATTAAATAAATTTTTTTATTTCTATTATATTTACCTTAAAATATATCCAATTTTCCTTTTATGCTATATTATATATGTATACATAATTTTAAATTCTTTTCTATTGAAATTGATATCTTTTTTTTTACCTTTTCATCAATATTGTCAATAATAATCTATTTTGGATATTTTTCTTCAATACCAAAACATATTTTATGATATTGCAAAAAAGATATAAAAAGAAAATCAAAAAAAAAAAACTTCAAATACAAAAAAAAAAAATGTCGAGCTATTTAAGAATTTTTGTTAGGTAGAAAACAATATAATATTAAAAATCTACATAGAAAAATCATTTTAAAAGGTCAAAGCTATTGATGGTTATTTAATAATCAAAATGAATTACTTTCAAATATTTTTATAATAAAAAAAAAATGTATAGAATTTATTAAAATATATAAATAATAAATAAATAATTTTGTCATTTGTATATTTTATCTTAAATTTATATTGCAAAAATTTAATTTCCGAAAATATTATACATACATATACTGAAATAATAAAATTCTTTAAATATGTACTTACAAAAATTAAATTAAATCTGCTTATGAAATATTAAATACCTAGAGTAAGTATCTACATATATAGACATAGTATATATTTTTATTTTGATATTTAGCATTTTTCAAAAAATAAAAAATAATTTAGAAAATAATCTGAGTATTATAATTATATATATTTTTTTAAACTTTTGGCGATTTTTTTATAAATATATGTTTTTAAAAAATAATTAAATCTTAAATACTAATAGTATTAGAGCGTAAATTGATTGAAAATTTCCAGATTTATATTGATAAATCGGTGGAGGATGTCATTCCAACACTACACATGCTTAATTGGGTTGTACCAAATATTATATATAATTTATGTATATAATTTTTTGTTGTACTAACTTTACTCAGTAAATTACAAAAGTGACAGTCAAACAATAATTTAATTTAAATAAATATTTCATTTAATTTAAATTCATATTTTTTGATAATTAAATTTTTTGAAAATTATATTTAAAAAACCATATTTTAATATCAATTTGAAAATTAACATTTTACTTTCAGTTAATATAATTAATTATTATTTAGAATAATTATATAAAAACTATTCAGTAAGTAATTATTAACAAACTCCATAAATTTCTTTTTTTGCATTTTTATCGATATAATAAAAATTTAATATTATATTAAATTTTTTTAGAATTCATCATATAATGTACATTTTTGGATGTTTGCCAAAAAATAACAAAATTATAAAAGAAAATGGAGTAGAATTTTTCTAAACATACTTAAAAGAGTTTTTCTATATATAAATGTACCATATATTTTTTGTGCAAATAATATGAAAGATTTCTTTCGCTATTACATAAAAATATCTCTTAGTCATGTGTATCTTTTATAAATTATAAATATGCACAGAAAATTCTACATTTTTTTTTTAAACATTACTTTCTTAAATCTAATGTTAAATTTTATATATTATTTTATTTATTTATATATGTACGATAGTATATGCATTATCTGTGGTAACTGAATATTGAGATAAGTGAACAATTTTTTTTTTATAGAAATTCAAGGATTTTCTTTAAATTTCAATTATTCTTAAATTTTTTTTATCATTCAAAAATATTTAGAAAATAGTATATAATTTTTATCCTTTTGAAAATATATCATAAATGAAATGATATAATTGCAATTATATAAATGATTTGATTATTTTTTCTTTTATTTATTTATCTTGGGAAATATTGTAATGTGTAAATTATGATAATGATATAAATTAGAAAAACATAATTTTCAAAATTGTCTGAATTTATGTAAAAATGTATAGATTTTTTGTTAATATATTTTTGTATATAGACTAATAAACTTATCAAGAACATTTGTAGAGAAAAATTATATTGAGTTAGTTTATGATTGATTTATAAGTTAACATATACTCAATATATGTAATGAAATGCTATAACTTTCATAAGAAATTTTTGTTGTGTATAAGAATTAAAAACGATTTTAGGACTTTACTTAAAGTGTTAATACTCAAAAGAATAAGTATTGTGTAACCAAAAACCAAACATTAAACAATTTCTAATTGATCTTTCTTCAAGACTACAAAAAGTTAATATTAATTTGAAAATCAAATTCAGGCATTAAAATCACATTAAGTATTTTTTAAAATTAAAAATTACTACTTGTAGTCTTTCAGATCAAGGTATGTATACACATTACATTAATATTACTATATACACTCAAATTTTAGGTCTTTTCAATATTTATATAAACTCTTTTTACAACCCACCTACCTACAAAAGGATAAATAATACGTGTATGGGTTTAAACTGTATATATTTTAAGAAACTTAAATTTTGATTCATTCCAATACAAAATATCTTACTTTGATAATTTAATAAAAATATTTTATATGTATACCAGAAAATATAATAATTTTAAATTTTCATTTTCAAAACATAATTAATTTTAATTATGCTTTTTAAAATTTATGTAATATTTTATATTTTATAATAAATTTTCATTTCATTTTCTTATTACTTGTTTTTTTTTTTTATAAACATTCATTAATTTCCACTATAAAAAGTCAAAATTAATTTTATAATTTAGTGTTTTGTGTAAAAATAATATTCTAAATTTCTGAATTAATAAATATAAAATATAATAAAATAATAATAAAAAAAAAATTATTGTACAGAAAATTTTCATAATCTTAAACCAGTTGAGAAAAATAAAATCAAATGTCAAATTTCCAATTAAGATGTCAGAGTAAAAAAAAAAAAAAATAAGGAAAATTTCTGGTTTAGGAAAGGCAAAAAATTAAATTTCACGAAGAAATAAAAAGTGGTATAAAATCATCAATCATTTTTCTACACTTTCAAACACAATAAAGCACTATGTCTTATTATAATCTTATATCGTATATAACTCTTTAGATTTCCCATCCTTTTTACGATATTAAATTTTTCTCATTTTTTTTTATTTTTACTTTTTTTTTACTTTACAAAATTATGTTTTTTTTATGTTATATAAATATTTTTTAGTGTTAAACAATAATATTTTTTTTTTATTATTATGTTTTTGTATGTGAAAGGATAACAAAAGCATTTATCATTTTTGTGCATAACATTTTCTTATGTATGTTATCTACATTATATTTTTTTGACATATTATTTTAAAATAATCGAAAAAGGTGAATATTTGACATAAATTATCTTAACACTTCCTTGAATATTATGACGTTTTTTTTTGTAGATAAAAAACTCAGATAAATAAAAAAACATCTCATGACATATTTTAAATTCAAAAATATTCTATTTCGACATAATAAAGTAAATATTTAAAAAAATAATTATTTAATATAAATTAATAAAGATAATATTTTCTTTGTAACCACATAATAAATAATTTGTCAAAATGTTGAAATTTTCATAAATTTCCATTAAAATTTGTTATAATAAAGTTACAATACTTAAGGAAGGTTAATTTTTCCTTAATAAATTTTTTAATAACAAAAATATGTTTGTGTTATTGTAAATCAAATAAATAATAAATTTGTTTATATTTTTATGAAAACAACAAAAATATAGCTATACCCTATACTAGTAGCTAAACTTTTTAACTTGACTCTGAATATAAATTTAAAATTTTCAGCATTTTGGTTATTTTATTAAATAATATTGAAAATAAAAAACTTTTTGCATTTACATAAATAATAATTTTTCCTATGATGCACAAAATATTCAAATAATTAAGTATGTATTAACTTTTTTTTTAATAGCCTTAGGATCATTCATAATTACTTTCAATAATTATACCAGCGTAAATTCAACATTATTATAATTAAATTTAATTTTAATTTTCATAAAAAATAAAATACATAATTGAAAAAGTTTTGTGGTAAATCAAGATAATTTAATATTAAATATAAATTGAAAATATTAAAAAAAAAAAAAAACTATAAAACTAAATTTACGAAGCAATATAGGAAATGGATCTGGAAATTGATCAGATTTTTGTAGTACATGCACGATTATTTATAAAGTACTTGTGAGGAAACAATTTTCATAATTGAACAAGAACTATATAATAATATTTTTATTTTGCATATTCAACAGATATAAATAATTCATAAATACTTTTTTTTTTATTATAATTTATTTCATTAATTTTGGAATACTAAGAAAAAATAATAATTTTTGTTTATGTTTCTGTCATAAATTTTATGTGACTTTTTAGCTCATTTTTAATTTTTTGCAAGGACTAACATAATAAATATCATATACATATAAAAAAATTTTCTTCTTAACTGAAGCTTCTACGAAATTTCTTTTTTAAAAATTATTCTTTTTGTGGACCAAAATTGTCCTTTTTGTGGGGATGGATAAGTACGTGTTGTGAATATATATAGATGTATGTGTAGGTTGAGATATTATGATGTATAATAATTATAATTTTAGTTTCAAAATAAAAATTATATTTAGGAAATGTCATAACTACAAAATCAACACAAAGTTTACACTTTGAAGAATTTCTTTAACAATTTATTAATTTTTAAAGTTGCAATTAAGTAAATTGTTATTTTAGAAAGGATGATTATTAAATATATAGTTATTAGCGTATCAATTAAAAACTAAATCGCGTTTCAACATATAAGTGAACTTTAAAGTAAGAAGCACCAGGAAGTTATAAATTTAATATATTTAATCTTTAATTAAAATGGATATATTAATCCATATTAATTTTACGCCCTTTGATTGTAATAAATTATTTTTAAGCATGTGAATTTTCACATAGATTAGTTTTTTTTGTTATTAAATTTTGCCAAATTTAAAAAAAAAAAATTTTATGGTTTTACTAAAATTATGTACACACGCACGTGTACATTAACAAAAATATTAATTAACAAAAATAAATTAAATTTTACTCATCAAAATTATTTAATTGAATTTATAAATGGTTATTAAATTTTTGAAAAAAAAAATTGAATGTTTTACATTTTATTTTGAAAATCGCGTTAATTAAATTCTAAATTTAGAATATAAATTTTTGTGTTTGAATATAATTTTAATAAAGTCTACTTAAAACTTTTTATTCCAATAATTTTGTTCAATATTTTTTATAGATTAGTTTCCAAAAATATTTTTTTCATAATTTAACTCTTAACCAGTTAAGCGAGTAATTTATTTTCAAAAGTGTATTTTTGGGTGCGTAATTAAAATCGCTGAGCACCACGTATCACGTATACACACGAAATGGCTGATCGACGATATACCACGCTATTGGTGGCAGTATTGGAAGAAAAAAATTATAACAGCACTTTCCTGGATTCGGCCCCCACTTTGAGCTAAAGACGATTTGCTAGTGGGACCTTTTAAAAAAAGTAATATCATGTTTGGGTCCATAACTTTTCAAGGGGTTTTGTTGGATAGGTAATAGACAGGCCCTTAACACAAGCTATAAAGAGTTTTCGTAGCTTCAGGGGTTTTGAACCTACATCGCCCGAAATCTTATTTTTAATTTTTTTTTAAATTTTGCTCTAAAAACCGATTTTCTGAAAAAAATTAACACTAACAAATAATTTTTTTTTTCCTTATAAAAATGCGCACTAATATCTTTTTTTAAATAAAAAAAACAATTACTAAAATATCTTCACTCTACCTCTCAAAATATAATTTTTATAGAAACACTTCTACATGACGTATATACGTCAAATAAGCGCATTTGATTAAAATAAGCAATTGAAAAAGTAAAAATTTATAAATATTATAATTAAAGTTTAAAAACTATATAAAAAAAAAATCCATTAAAAAATATTTTTTTATATTTTTTTAAATAGGAAATTTACATTTTTTTCCCATAATCCAAATGGTCAATGTTGTTTTTTTGTTGTTTTTAAATCAAATCATGTAAAGCCAATTCAAATTATTGGGTACTACAAAAAGAAAAAGGATTTTGTTTTTTATTTTATTATCCTTAAAGTTTGAATTCAACACTTTTTCTATTTGCATTTAATAATATGAAAAGTTTGTGTGAAACATAACAACAACAACAACAACAAAAAAACAACAACTTTTGTTTTGCCTTTATCCCATGCATCCAGCATAAAAGAACGTACATAAAAAAACAAAACATAAACAACAACAAAACAATGTTTGGTGAAGGAAAAGTTTTTGAATTTTGATGATTTCTTTTGGGATATTTTCATCTTTTTTTTTTTTTTTTTGAACTTTTGTTTGGAAAAACACGAAGAAAAAGAGAAAATATTCAGTGTGTAAGAAAAATGTTTTTTTTTAAGTAGAAATTTTATTTGGTTTTTTTTTTTTATATTATTTTAGATTTAATAAAGAATTTAAAAGAACATAGATAAGAAGAAAAAAAAAATGTTAACCAAATAATAATATTACTCGTAAATATAAAATTCCTCATATTATGTATGTATAAACTTTCTAAGGATATTAAAATATTGATTTACGAAAAAGGAAAATAACAAAAAAAAAAAAAAAAGAAATTTTATCTAATGTGGGGAAAAAAAAGAAATCGTTTCGCATTAAGGAAATAAGATTTCCTAAAAAGAAAAGTTTAAATGATGATTAAATTTAATATTTATTATTATGCTGGTTGTTTTGTTATAAAATTTCCTTTTAGTCTCTTAGATTTATGATTTATTGAAGCTAAAAAGAATATTACATATCTATATACCGTATATGAATTTCATGTTTCAAGAAATTCAAGAAAAATTAAATATATTTCCATGTTTGTTTTGAAAAGAAAATCTTTAAAAAAAAAACGAATTTATAAAAGAAAATTTCTGGTTTTCTGTTTTGAAATATTATATTTCATTGATTTAATTTTTGGGTCAGAAAAGTAGGATATCTATCCATCCATTTATACATATTTTTCATTAAAATTATCAAAAGAGAAAATTTTATATATACGATATATAAAATTAAATTGCATATAATAAACAGGAAAATCCAAATAGAAAAATATATTTAGTTATTTAATTTAGGAAAATAGAATTTTTATGTAGAATTTACCAGAAAATAAAATAATAATTATATGCAAGATATTTTGGTTTAATTATATTCCTATTAATTATAATAATTATTAGAAAACTGTATATAATTAATTATATATGTTATTGGTAATAATATAAATATGTAATTATATTAACTAACTATTACAAAAATACTTTATTATAATTGATTATATTATTTGGTCATAAATGCATTGCTAATTGGCTTATATAAATATTTTTTCATTTTCATTTCATGTTAAAAATTAATAATTTTATATTTAAATAATTTAGAAAGTACATACTAATTTGTACATTGGAAATATTCAATCGATCCAGAATATTTCCATAATAATTTTCCATGCAATATAATTTCATGAAATCATAAATAATATTAAGTATTACCACAAACTAATAAACTGTATACAGACGATTATATTAGAATACCATTTTTGTCTACAATTTTCTGGCTCCATAAAGAGAAAAATGATATATTCTGGAAAAATGTAGAATGAAAAGTAGAGAAATTCGTCGCTCTCTTTACTTTTTGTTCTACATTTTCTACATTTTTCCACAATATATCATTTTCTCTCTTTGTGGAGCCAGAAAATTGTAGACAAAAATGGTATTCTAATATAATCGTCTGTATACAGTTTATTAGTTTGTGGTATTACTTATCAATTTTATTCTAAAACTTTGTTATTTTATTTGATATTCCAATCACAATTATTGAACTATATACACGAGAATTAAAAATTAATTAAAATAAAATTAATAATAAAATTTAAATTGCAATAAATATAAATATTATGCTAAAGTATACAAAAAAACAAACATTATTGTATATATTATTATCAATTTGTGTATTGTATATTGTATATAAAGGACGTGACAACAAAATATTTTATATAATTAATTATTCGAAAGTCATAATATCAAAAATATTAAATTATATTTGAATATGTTCAATAAAAAAATAATAATTTATATACCTATTTTTAAATGAATAGAACATAAAATGCATATAATAAAATTTTATATGTGCGTATACATATTTAAATAAATGTAAATAAACCAATAAAATTTTTTTTTATATATTATGTACATAAATGTACATAAATGTTTGGCAAGGATAATAATAATTCATATATGAAACTGACAATATTTTAATAGACTTATAAATATATATATAAAAAAAAAGAAATCTGATACAACCCAACAATTCATGGTAAAATATTCAAATTTGATTTATTCCAATATATATGTACAAACATATATTTGAAAATCCGAAAAAATAAAGAACATAAAAATAGGTGCATAATATTTTTTTTTATTATGATCTCTGAACTGATTGAGAATTTATCCTCTATTTACGGGTATATAATATTATGTTTGCCAATAAATATGAACGTATTTCATGTTATGTAAATGAGTATTAAATTTGCTTTCACTATTTGCCATACAAAAAAAAAACCATCTCTAAAATATCTTATATACATTTTGATTTTTATCAGTTCATAATAAAATTTCAAAGTTATCAATTCAATATCATAGAATAAATTATGACAAATAATTTACATTTTTTTTTGTAAATAATAAATCATGATCGTAATAATTAAGGAAATTGTTAAAGCAATTTATATTTAATTAATTATCAAATACTATGGAAAATAGGTTTAGTACAACTACTTTTTTTCTACAAGTATATTTAGGTTAGTAAACAAACCCCGAGCTTAATTTAAAAAAAAATTTTTTTTTATATCATATTTCTGTAATGGGTTATAAAATAAGAGGTGAACATTTATATTGTTATGTAAGCTAATATATATAAAAGTAAATTCTAAATTTCGGTACGTGCTTTATCTCGTACTTTGAAAAAAGTTTATAACTTTTTTTATTTTAAAGGATGTGAAAACATATTGACATCGTTTAACATATCCTATATGTATATTACATACTCATATATAAATATATATGAAATAAAATGTACACATACAATAGAAAATTTTATATTTGGTAAAAAAAAATATTTTTCGTTTGCTGTTGTTAATGCAGTAATGAAAAGAATTTTAAAATATATTATTGCTTCCTTAATAAAATTTATTCCTTTATTATTATTATTTTTTGTATGAAGTCTAGACGATAAATTTAATAATAAGGAATTGTTATACAATTGACAATTTGAAGCCTATATAATAAAGTTAAATTGTAAATTATATGTGATCAAAATATAAGAAAAATTAAATTTATTATATGATCCCGGGTATATGAAGAATTTTTATAACAAATGTCTTTAGTTTGAATAATTGAATTTTAATAAATATTTAATTTAAATTTCTTTTAGGAATTGTCAAAAATGTAATTTAATGTAAAATACATTATATATATATTTTTTTTAAATGTGAATTTAAAAAAAGACTATTATTGATCATAAAATTTTCTTCATTACAATTTCGTCTAATTGCCATTTTTACAATATATTATAATCAATTACATCTCCAACGAATATTCGTTAAACATAACTATATCTGTATCTATCTTATACTTGAACTAAATTTCATTAAATTTCTATTTTACTCCTAAATATGCAAAAAAAAAGAAAAATCAGTAATTTTTGAAACTTATAAAGCATGAATTAGAATATATACATATATTTTTAGAACATTTATTATGCCTCCTGGATAACTAAACTTTCTCTATAATTTATTTGCATTTTCTTTTACCTTTTTAAAAGTTTTTCCTTAAGTGAATATTTTTTTTTAATATATAAGTTTCAGCAAATTTTGGTTTTTTTTTCTTGTTCAAATTATAGAAAAATGATAAAAATCAATAAATTCAATTTAATTTAATATCCTAAAAAAATATATTACATATATTATAAGTTCTATATAGTATCTATTCTGTAAAAAAAGGGAATTTTTCTTTCCAAATTCAACTCTTTCCTTTTCCTATATAGTATGTAGAAAAAAAATTCTAGTTACATAATGGTACACTTTAATTTTAAAACTTTTTAAATTTTAGTTTAACTTTATTTTTGTTTTTGTCCATTACATAAATGCATATACAAGTATATCTATAAACATACTATAAGTAATTTTATCAAAAAGCTAAAGAAAATTGTAGTGGTACGGAACTGCCTCAATTCCGTATTCTTTTTTATTATACATGTACTTATATTATGTTATCTACATTCGAAATTATTTTAAAGTCCAGTTGAAAAAAAAAAAAAAATGTTGAAAAAATTGCAAAACTGTCAAATGCAAAAATATTTTTTTTTTTTATCATTGTAAAATGAATTATATGAAAGTTTTTCATTCAAAATCTAAAAACTACAATAAAAAAACGTTTTTGCAATAGACAAACATATTGCACAATTTATATCCGTATTGTATATACATATTATGTGAGAATTAAATTTTTCTATTATTTTTGCGGATGATTCATATATATGTATGTATGTAAATTAAAGATATCTAACATTTCTATATTTTATATCTATATCTAAGATGAAAACAAAACAAAAAATATATAACTATAATATTTATCTTCTAAAACCAAAATGATCCGCAGTAAATGGAAAATGTATGTCAAAAAGTTTAATATACATAAGTATATTTTTTATATATTCACATTTTGAAGTTAGTGGCTTTGAAAATAAAATATTATAGTACTTCTTTTTTTTTACGTAAAAACAATATAATGCTTTAAAGAAATATACCATAAAACTGAACTATGTATATAGTATATAATTTAAATATATAAATATTTATTTTATATGGATTTAATGTAAGTGATTGTGCATCCTTACAATATACCAGTGAAATCATTTTCTTTAAGGGGTTTATTATAATCAAATATTATATGTAAAAAAGTGAGAGAAAGATATGAAATTTCTGTTGATTGAGTAGTGATATATTGTATAATAGATATTTGTAATAAATATGATATGATTTCAATTCAAAAATAATAGAATTTATATGGAGGACTAAGATTATTTAGCTAGAATTTTAAACGACATTTTGGTACAAGAACTCTAAACGACATTTTGGCTTACAAATATGATTGTTAAATAACTTAAATGTTCTAGGTTTGAATACATTAACAATATTTTTGATAATATATTTAGAATTTCTAAATTACAATTAAAAGCAATCATATACAAAAGACAAAAATGAAATGTTAATTGAAAATACTGAATTCTTGTTCGACCCTATAACATTTAGTGATAGAATCTCAGATCTCTATGTAAATTTTGATGCTGAAAATTCTATCAAATGATCTCGATGAATCGAATCATATAATCATTATATATGTACATAGATTTACGTATTTGGGATTGGGATTATATGATTCGTTTATTCATAACAAATGTACACAAATATTCTTAATTTGTTACCATAAACTATTTTCTTCTAAACAAGTGGATGAAATATTTTATATGAGTAGTAGTGCACACCACCGTAAAAATAACGTTGTCTATCATTTGCATAAAGTCTGTTGAATGGGGTAAAATAAATATGTATATGCATATTTAAACAACTTACCAAAATATAATACATTTATATCCTAGAGACAATATTAATATATACATAGTTTTTTATTCACAAATGAGTTTCAGAAAACTCTATACTTGTCTACGTTTTTTCGTAATTAACTCTTTGAATTTTAGCTGATAATTTCAATATCTTTTTTGGTGTTTGTTATTCGATGTTATATTTGTGGAAATTATTATTTTGTGATATATTTCGAAATGGGTTAATAAAAATAAATTGGCTATTAATTGTACACAAAAGTTTTTATTTTACTTTTTATTTCTGTAAAGGTATTTTTCAATTCCTTCTCATGCATGAGATACAACTCATGTGACTTAGATTTTGTTGTAAATGTAATAACATATAAAATCTGTGTCTGCGACGGATAAAGTCACAGATCTGCAGCTGTGTTTCATTGAAGGAACTGAAAATTAACCATAAAATTTGTAAAAAATAAAATTAGTTTTCTTATATTAAGACAACTAAAATAGCAATAAAAGCTAAATTTTATTCAATGAAATCGTAAAACTTTTTCACAATAATTACAAAATTTAAAATAATTCTTTTCTTTTTAATTGATTTTAAATTGTTTGTGAAAATTGTAATTAATTTATATATAATAAGACTTTTTCAAACTTTATTTTAAGTACAAATAGTTACAATCAAAAAGATAATATTATATAATTTTAATCACTTTGAATTGAATTATACAAAGTTAAAATCAATTCTAGTTTTATTTTAAAGAAAAATCAATTTTCATTTAATCTTAATTTAATATAAACATTTTCAGTTACATATTTGAACTTTGAAAAATTGATTGTATTTTTTTCATTTGAAACTATAATAAATTACAATTTTTAAAAATTTGCCTTAAGTTACTTTAAATAATTTATAAACTACTTAAAAATAATTAAAATAATTTATTATATTTAAAGACAATATTAGAATAAATTATATTTTTGAAATTAGAATAAATTTAATTTTGTCCAGAAAAATGTAAAAAAAAAACTTGAAATGTACAAATTTTCGAGTGCCGATTCATTTTCTGAATATCCGAAAATATTCAGTATTTAAGATACGACTAAAGTATATTATATAGATTTCGAAAATAGAGATTGCAACTTCTGATTGGGTATATAAAACATAAATGTGCCGGTGATTATGAAAGTGGTCTAAGTCATATATTTTGCGTTTCGAGATATTTAAAGATTTGTGTTTGGAAGAATTGAAAAATATATACGATTTTGATAAACGACCCAAAAACTAAGTCAAGCTAACGGTTCACTTTCTACGCAATCTTTATGATTGTGCGTCAGATCACAATATTAGAGTATTCTTTACGCAAAATAAGCAAAAAATGATTTTTTTTTTGGATTCTTGACTTAGACCACTTTCATAATCAACGGCACAAATATCAGATAAGTAGATATGGAAAACTATGTATTTCTGGAGAAAATTAGAAAATATCTTAATTGTGGTTTGCTGATATTTTTGTTATAACAAAAATTTCTCGTCCTTTGACATCAAAGCTTAAATTATATCATTTATTTAAAATTCTCTGTCTTATCTGCCTGCCTGTGTTTAGTATCAGTATTTTGTGTATATTGTATTCAAATTCTTACAATTGAAGGATTTTTAATCATACTATTCGATTTCATATTTAGCTATTTTATTTTTTTTTGGGTTTGTGCGACAATATTGCAATTTGTCTTATTAAATGCTAAACAAGTTTAGTCAAAAATTCATTACATATGTTGGAATGATAATGTAGATTGTAGATGGCAGACGATATTAAACAAAATTTAATTTCCAAAATATGAAAAAAAATTTTTAATTATTAAATTATATAGAAATATGAATATAAATATAATTTAAATTATAAGGAGTCGTTTCTTTTATTCAGATATACGTAGCTATATGTATTAAATATTAAGTTGTTTAGAGATATAAATTTATTGATGCCTATACTCAAAAAATTTTTATTAAACTTGATATGAATATATAAATAGTATTAAAAAAAAAAATAATGGAATCAATGATTTATTTTATAACAACTAAAATGAAGCACTTAAATTAATATGACTTTCTTTTTACCATGTCAATGATTTTTTTTACTTCAAAATATCGATTACTCTTACGAAATAAATATAAAGAAAACGTAAAATGTTTTCTCTTGCAAATATATTTTCATGTTTAAAAAAAAATAATAATAGACTTAAATCAATAAGGATCTCCATCAATATAAGGATAGTATATTTCAATTATTTATAGGATTTTTTTTCTTATGTCGTTTGTATATAAGCATAATAAAATATGTCCTGAAATTTATGAGAGCAAAACTTCAATTAAAATAAATATTTTAAAAAAGTTCAAAAAATCTTCAAATTTTATATAAAATCCTTGAAAATTTAATTTCATTCATTTATTTGTTCATAAATAATTTGAAATAATTAATTTATAATAAATTTAGTATATTTTATATAAATGTAAAATTTAAAGATTTATTCTATCATATAATTTAATGTTAGAATAAATCATTACATTTAGCTCTCTAAATATATCAAACTTTTAACAAACCTTTACTTTTGTATACTATTTTTTTTTATCTTTAGATTGAAGGAAAATAAAATCTAAGAATCTATGTAAAAGATAAAATATAATAAAAAACATAATTTATTATGTATATGAATTTGTTGAAGAATATTTTACATATACAGCAATTATTATTTGATATAGTTTTTTCTTTGTCATTTCAATATTTTCAATAGAAATATTAGAGTAAAATTATTTTATAAAGTTTAACTTTAAAACTCAAATTTATTTGTCAAAATTATAATTATTTTAATTTTTTTTAAATACAAATATATTTTAATATCTAAATTATATTTTTTAACGAGTGCTTTAATATTTAGAAGTTAAAGATTCTTCATTTACAAAATATTAATTGTTTTATTTCTTAGTTTAACAAAATATATACAAACCTACACAATAAAGATTCAAATTATTTTCTCTAGAAAGTGTTTTCTCTAGAATATCTAGTTTTATTTCACAATGCACACAAATTTATATTAATTATTTCTGATTTAATTTTATAATTAATTAATATTGTGTTAATTGATTATTATTATATTGAATAAATTTTATTACCAATTCAATCATCTGTATCACATGAGCAGAAGTTTGTTAATTAAATTTTATCTAGTACATCTTTTGGTATACAAATATAAACTTATTTAAGAAAGCAATTAACGATTGAATAAATTTCATAAAATTTAATATAATTATTTATACAATATGTGATAACGATAAGTATATAGTTTCATATTAAATTTTAAAGTTTCTATACATATTTATTTGATATTAGTTTTAATACTCGTATATTCCCAATAATTATTTCAAAATAATTGTTTAAATATTTGTTTATTTGAGTGTAGTTTGGTATTTCATAGTAATTGATATATAAACATCGTACTATTTTCTGTCAAATAACTAATTTGAAAAATATACTTCGATTATAAAATACTCTGTCGAAATTTGGTTCAGCAGGTATTCAGCTAGTTTTCTATATTTCGAACCATAATTAAGTTGATCTGTACTGGAAAGCCTATTTTAAGTTGATCTGTACTGGAAAGCCTATTGATTTCAGCTATAAATTTTTCTAATCTAAAAAAATACTTTACTGTAAAATAGGAAAATAATTCTGGCAAGACTATTGTGAAGATTAATAATAAATATAGACAGAATATGGTTTTTAATAAATTATATAGAAATGAAATTAATATTTTAAAACAGATACATAAATTAAACTTTATAACAAATCATAAAAAATTAATAAGAAATTTTTTTCTTTTTTTACATAATAATACGCTTATATATTTAACCCCACTGAAATAACCATAGGCGTATATACAATGTAATAACCACTTCTTATCTACATATATTATTACATGATATGACATTTTACCTATGAATTGATTTTCTATGTAATATTAATATTATTTTTTATTTACTATTTTTCCGATTCGATAATAATATTTAATTAAGGTCATTAAAATTATTCAACTATAAATTATACCAGAAAAATTGCCTGTGGTACCATATTTACTATTAGAACATTTGCAATATCAAAATTATATAATTTTAAAATAATTAATTTTAAAATAAAAATTGAAATATTTTTTTTTGTGTCCGAAGATTTTACCAGATTTGTATACCAAAAAAAAAAGAGGTTTTTTTATAATCTCAACAGAAAAACCTTAATTTTATTCATCCAACTTGAAATAAATTCATTTTTTTTTTTGGCATGAATTTTATATTTATGGATGTATAATAATAATCTAATGCTATAATATAAACTAAAATGTAATATCCTCCCCTATATATATAAAAAAATTATAATCTTATACATATTTCGGTTTTTTCTTGCTTTCTTTTAGTTACCCTTTGTAAATATAGTTTGAATAATATGAAATTTCCTAATTTCGAATAATTTCTTATAAATTAGACTTCTATGTTTACAAATTTTAAAATTGTCCTGTAAAATTATTCAGTTTTTGATTATTTCTTTATGAAAGATTTTCTAGTTTACCTAATTTGTTGTTATCCTGGAATAATTCCAAATTATTTAATGATTATCTTATTTTCATTGAATTTATTCGAAAGAAAAAAAAAATCTGTATAATAATTTATTTATTTTATTTTGCCAATGTTTTCATTAACGTTTTTTTTTTTTTTTTGTTTTTATAGTTTAAGATTTGAGGAATTATGTTTTATGTTATTGATATAAATAAGAAAGTAAGTTATAAAAACTTGACTTCAACATTATTATTTTTTATAGCTCTTATTTTATGTTTACTTTTTTTGGTATACAAAATAATATTATTTTTGTGCACCCTTAGAACTATTAAAATATATATATATATAGAATTCATTAAAAAAAAAATGTTGTTGTTGTTGGTAGAAAAGAAAGTAAGGTGTCCTTTCGTTTCTTTGTTTTTTTTTTCTCCTATTTTTATGTGTATATGTCCATTATCATTTTGGGGTTTCTTTTGTTTTTGTTTTGGTGGATTGAAGAGAAGCCAACTTTTTAATGCTTGATGAGAACAGTAATAAAACCAAAAGCCAAAAAATGTATTCTTGTCTACATATATACTTCAAATATATATTATATTTTTCATAATGATCATAAAAGAGAAAAAAATCTCTTTAGATTGGGTGGGTATATATTTTCTTTATAAATATTTTACAGGGTAAAAATGGAAGAATTGTTTCTATATAGCTACATATATTTTGATGAATTGTTAGACTTAAGTTTGATATATTATTTATATAAGAGACAAATTTGTGTATATGTAAAAAAATGAACAGACAAATAGTATTTTTCAAGTATTTTAGTATATATAAGTAAAACATTTCTATTTTAACAAAATTTATGAATAATATCATATAATTATTCATTTATGTTATTTATAGCATTTTAAGGCACACATTACAAAGTTTTAAAACATTTATAAATATATGTATTATATGTATTATTTATGTTTTTTTATTAATAGTTTTTTTTTTTTTTTGTGAAATTTTATTATAATAAATTTTGTGAATTATGATTATACATATATCTTTCTGACCTTTAAGAAATTTGAAATAAATTTTACTTTTAAATATGATATATAACTTTTAGGTCAAATTGGTATTTATATACAATTTAAATGTTCCTTCTTGTAATAATCAAATTCCCCTTTTACCAAATCGAATTTGGTTTTTTTTTTTTAACCAAAGTATAAGTAAATTTTGTCCTTTTCCAAATCAATATACTCTTTTTCGTTAAGGTTCGTCTTTATTTTGGAACAACAGAAATTTTAATTTGGTTAGTATTTTTATGCTAACCAAAAAGTTCACTTAGAATTTGTTTCTTCAATATATTTTATTTATTTTTAGATACCCTGTAAATTGATTTTCCTATTCTATATATTACCTTACATAATATTTCTGGTTATATTGGAATCAGATTTTTCCATAAGTCCTAAAATCCGCCTACAAGTTATTATAAATATTCCAGGGTTAATATACTAATATACATTAAAGGATATTACGAGATTTTTATGTTTGTTACACATAAAAATTCATATCAATGCCAAGACAATCAAAAAATATGATATAAAATGTATAGGCAAGGCATTTTTATATATTTTTTATATAATATAGATTAAGAGATTTATATATGTATATACTACACGTATAGATAAAATCCGCAAGAAATAAAATTAAAGAAATTTAAAAAATTTCAAAGTGTATAAATTCCAAAAAGGAAATCATATAAAAATTCGTTATATAATTTAAAAAAAAAATTATAAATATGTAAACAAAAACTAACAAAAGTAAAATTTATTTTACTGATGATTTCATGAAATTATTTTTTGCAGAAAGAAAAAAAATACTATTGGTTTCAATAGTGGTCTTACCACAAAATTTACTATTTTTTTCCATTTTCTCTTACAAATAAAAATACATATATATATACATACATATTTAAAAATTAAATAAACTTTGGATAATATTTGTATTGGCTGACATAATTGTATCAAAATTATAAAGCAATAATTTATACCATTACCATTTAAATGGATTTGTGAAAAGCAAATTTAATTGGATTGGTGCCAATAGTGTTTTTAAGTAAGTCAATTTGGGAAGAATTATTTTACAAAAAAAAATAATTATAATTTTCAACATTTATGTTAACAAGTTTAACAATTTCAAGTAAATTAAAATAAGAGTAAATTATAAAGTTTACATATCCCAGAATTTTATGACATATAAATGAGTTTTGGATTTGGATTAAGACATTAGTCGTATTAAAGTGATAAATTAACTCAATAAGTCAAAAATTATATGGTATATAAATTGTTAATTTAGGTCTTATTATATATACTAAAAATATCATTGACCAACAGACAAATAAATTTTCATTCCTGGTCCAAAATATGCTAAAATAGAAACTGCGATTATACTTTTTGAATTTTACAAATGTAATTTTTGTCTGACGTCTTAAATTTTTTTTTTATTTTTATATAATTTTGGTTACGTACGTAGATGTATGTATGTTTATATATTTTCTCGCATACTTTTTTCTTTTTCTTTTTTGGTCATAATTTATGAGGATTTAGGGATATCTTTTCTACAGTTTCTTCAAATCCTGTAGAAATAATTTTTATGCCAAGAAATAAGTTTTTTTCTATAGCTATAATAATACAACTGACCAGAACCAAATATATAGTAGATGAATTATAAATAAGATTATATTATACTATTACATTATTATGTAGCTTTAGATATTTCCACAATAATTTTTTTGGTATATATGGAAAATGTTATATGATGGGTTTGTTTTTATGGAGAAGTGTATATTCAATGGACATTTATAATAAGGAGGACGTAATAATATGGGTTATAACAATCTTATGAATAATTTGTTAGTTTTGGTTATAATAAAGGAGATTTTAAGAAATCTTCAACTACATTATATATATATAAAAAAAATATAGAGAAAAATAACATATACATACATATATATACATATAATGTTATGAAACTAAAAATGTTAAGTAAAAGTTATGCAATTTTTGTATATATAAAGAAAGTTAGAAGGTTGATTGCCATTTTCTTATAAGAAATTCTAACATAAAAGAATATTTTTTATTTAATTTTTGGTTTGGAGAATGGGAAATGTCTTTATCGTCTATTATAGAGTCAAAGGCAAAACGATTACAATTTTCTTATATAAAAAGATAAAAATTATGTTTTTTTTTTGCCACTTGAGAATAATTTTCATTTAAGTTTAGTTTTTGTTACTAGAATTTTTTTTGGTTAGTAATTTTCGGTTAACTTTACTGATATAAATTTTTATATATATAAAGAAATTTGTGTAATAATAAAGACAGCATTAAAAATGAATTTAATATTTTATTTAAAAGATGATTTTTTTTTTATTTCTGAAATGAAAGTAAGTAGTGGTGGTTTCGGTTGTTTGTGTTTTGGGTACAAAAAAAAATAAATTATGTAAGATTTGATGATACGTTAAAATTGTACTGAAAGGGAATTTTTAATTATTTCCCACCTTAGTTATATATATGTTGGGTAACATAATGTTTGCAAAGTAATATTTTTGATTATGTAAAAATAAATATATCTAAAAATTAATGTTTAAAATGGAATAAATTATTTTAACTTTTCAAATGTGCTACATTATTTTTTTTAGGAAAATAACTTTTTATATACATTGTTACCACAATTTGAATTTATACTAACTTTATGGTTGTCATAATTAGTTAAATATTATAAATTTTCTATAAATTCACTGAAATTGGCAATATTCCACAATTTCTTTTACTTTCTGTACTGCAGTAGTACAAAATATAAACTTTTCCTCATAAATACAATTTTTAGCTTTAAATCGAATTTTAAACATTTTTGTTGTGTCTGTTATTGTTTTTAATTTGATTATTAAAACTGTTGAATATACGATTTATACAAATTATAGCTGGAATTTTGTTTGAAATTTCTAAGGCCGGACTGGGAATACGAATTAAACAGGAAATACGAAATAAACCGTATACGAATTAAAGAGGTACGACTCGTAATAGTTAAATAATTTATAATTATAATTTACTATTAATCATTTGCTATAGATATCAATATACTAAATTTGACCAAAATTAATTCTTAACTATCTAATTATTAAAATTTTCTATTTAATTATGTCAATTACAATTACAGTTTATATACCACTGAGTAATCATTATATGTAATCAAAATTTTAATAAGGATTAATAACAATTTTATTATATAAATGAAAAATAATTATAATTAAAACAAAACAAATTCACTGTTGAATATATAGAAAACCCTTGGAGTTGGACTCATGCGTAGAATTAAAATGTAATCTGATGCATGTAATTAATTTGAAATTATTTTTTGAAAAAAAAAAGTGTTAAAACATAATCTTTTTAATATTAGAAAATTACAACAACTAAAAAAAAAACGAAAACAAAAAATTATTGGAAAAGAACAAAACATCTTTTTTATTTTTGATAAAAAAAAAATATACCCTCAACAAAATTCACAGAATTTCATTTAAATTGACATTTTTTGTTTATTTGTAAATTTGGACATTTAATTTCATTTAACACAGTTTTTTTTTCTTTTACCCTAAATGAAACAGAACCCATTTCAACCTTTCAATACGCTAAATATGTTTTTTCTATTACATTCAACCATTTTTTTTTTTTTATTTCTTTCTTTCCTTTTTTGTTACCAAATTTACCAATTATTCAGAAATTTTGTATTATTTTTTATCATCTCTTAGCAATGATTTTTTTGTTTTTATACATGTACATAATATAAATTTTAGTATGTATATAAATGTACATATATATAGTTTTAAGGAAATATAAAAAAAAATAACCAACAACATCAAATCATTTATTTAATGTTCAAAATGAAAAAAAAAAAGGAAAACGGATTGAACACAAATAAAACAAAAAATAAAGAAAATGTTGAAAAACAAATATTTTCCAAAAAAAAAAAAAATATCCCATTCACCCTAAATAAATATAATACAAGCTTGTTGAGCTTTTTTCTACTTAATTTATTTTTTTGTTGTGTTTTCATGTTTGAAGCACCTATCAAAATAAATATATATATATTTGAAATTTTAAGATTTTTTTTTTTTTATAAGATCATTTGAATTTTTAAAAACATGGTTTCTAAATTTCAAAAACTTTGTGTTTAATATTTTATTGATTTTTATGAAAATTAATTTATAAAGTGGATAATTTGATAGACGATAAATTTTTTTTCAAACATTTTTGCTAAATTTTACTAATTATATTAAATTAATATTTATGTAAATAATAATGCTGGGAAAAAAGGAAGATTTCTGTTTTTGCTTGGGCAATAACCTCATTTAAAATTATACTCCATTAAATTAGGCGTTTTCATAAACGCAGTATGATCGCAGTACTGCAATGTATTAATTCTTTTTACTGGTATTTTGACTATCCAGACAATGAAAAGTGGACAAATTTAGCTTAACCAAAACTCCTTCTGTCGACTGGTTGCTGTCTAGTTGATTATACTACCATAAAAACGAATAAAAAAATTGCAGTACTACGATCATACTGGGTTTATGAAAACGCCTATTATTCTTATTAATTTCATTGTACTTTTTCAAAATTAATTTATAAATTAAATACATCATTTTCAGACATAAATAATTTTTATTAGGCATTCTAACATACCCCTATATTATTTCCATATTAAATTTATATAAATAATATTTGTTTGGTATGATATAAACTACTTAAAGAAACAAAAGCGTGATGTTACATCATTTTGGTGTTTTTCTTCACTTTGTCTATTACACATTTTATTGAGTTTATTAGGATTTCAGTAGTTTTTAACGCCATAAAAAATTATTATATAAAAAATAAATAAAATTTATTTTCCACAAAAAAATAAATAAAATGTAATTTCATTTCCTAGATTGTGTCAGTGTTTTTTTTTTCTGTTTATTTTTATTTTTTATTGGAAAAGAAAAAATGTGTTTCTCTTATATAATAATGATTGGTAGCAATATATAAAGAAAATTGCTGAAAATATTTCTTTTGATATTATGAGCTTGTAGTAATTTTATTTATTCGACATTTTTTAGTAGATATTTTTTCTCTTTAAAAATAATTAAATCACTGAAATTTTCAAGCATATTTGATGCCTTCTTAAAGAAAAAGAAATATAGTTTTTAAATTTAATATTATTTATTTACAAAATAATTTTAATTGAAAGTATTGCAGCTTTGTGAAAATCTAAAACTTTTAGATTTTCGTAATTTTCATCTACATATATGCAAAAATTAATGAACAAAAATTATTTTAAATTTCAAATTTTTAAAGCATAATATTTTGCTGTAAAAAATTCCAAATAAAAACCATAACAAAACTTACAAAATTCTTGAAATTATTTATGTAAATATTAAAATTGATGAAAAATGAGAGAAATTATTTAAATACATTTTCGTCTTTTATAATATTTAAAAGAACTATAAATTTATTTTGTGTTTTATTAAAGTAACAAGATAAAAAAAAATGAAAATTGAAAGAATGGAAATTTAAAGTTTTTTCATACATTAAAATTTTTCGTATTAAAGGAGTATGATATGAACATAACTTGATGTTACAATATGTAAATCAACTGATAGAGCATTCACAATTTTAAAACTATATTTTTTAAAACTTGAATGTCAAATATTCGGAAATTTAAGAAGGTATCTATAAAATTTTAGAGTATACAATTTGTCACAACTGTAGAATATTACCTATGCTATTATCGTTTTATTTAACTTTACTATATTATCAAAATAAATGATAGCATTTAGCATTGAAAGCTCCCATTTAATATTAAACATCTCCTAATATTGATTAATACTAAATGATAAATTATTTATGGAATTTAACATCCTTAACTTACATATAGATGTAAAATTTATAAAAATTGAATTTACTTATAAATATTATTTACCATTCAAGATAAATTCGAATTTTGTTATCTTAAGATATTTCTTTCTTTATTTTTGCTTTCCCTTTGATTTGGGTAAATAATTGACTTCCTCCTGTAACAACGACAATTTTAAAAATTTCGAAATGGAAATAAATTAAAAAAAAAATATATACATATTTTTTTTTTTTATTTCAACTGAAAATGAAGTAAAATTGGATCTATTTTCTTTGTTGTTTTATTTCAAAAAATTCTGTTTTTTTTTTCATCCTTTTCATTTATACCAAAGCATTTTTCTATGACATTGTTATCCTTATAAATTACCACTATATAATCCTTGATGGTTATAATAAAACACATAAAGTTTAGCATACGAAATACATTTTTTATTTACCATGTACCCCCAATCGTATTGTAACATAAAATATATAGTATATGCATAAAAAAAATATAACTGACGGAAAGCTAAGATGATTTGTCAAAGGAATTTCACATTCCAAAGGATCTCTTTATACACGTAAAAGCTTATAAATAATATAAAAAAAAAAAATCCTTTTGCAAAAAAAAAGAGCACAATTCACGTCATACATAATATTTATGTTGTTTTTCAGATTTATGTTGTTGTAGTCTTACCTACAAAATTGAGCAACATTTTCAAAATGCGTTAGTAAAATAAACACAATATAAATAAATATTAGATATAGAATAGCGTGGGCACATGTTGTACATATGTACTATGTATACTATATTATAATAATATAAAAGAATGACTAAAAAATATTTTGGTTCACTTATATTGATATATAGTCGTAACGAAGCAAAATGTTTTAAATTTCTTTTATGCTTTGGGTTTGATTATTAATAAATGTTATGTATATTTTTAGTTTCGAACTCTGTTTTTTTTCATGATATTATATAAAATTATACGAATTTATAATAAACTTTTAAACGAGGTTATTTACCTCGATTTTTGAAAAAATATGTTCATAATCATAATTTATTGATATAATTTTTTTGGGCAATTTTTTTTAGTAATTTTGAACATAATTTTAAATTTTTTCATTAATATTTATCTATGGTAGAAAATTAATTATTTTTCGAGAAAATACAGAAATAATATAAAATAAATAAATAAATAAACATAAATTTAATTATTAAATTGGCTCCAAATAGTTAAAAGCACCCGAAGAATGTATTCAATATTTTATAAATGATTCCTTGAGATCCTTATTGAAAATGTCAATATTTATTCTTAATAAAATTTAATATTTATTCTCTTAGCAATTAGTAAGTTCGTGAGTTATTTCTATAGTACATATATAATATAAAATTAAATTATACTTTACCACATTTAAAAAGGACACACTATATACTACTAAACCGAATTATTTCATACATTATGAAGAAATTCCTCTATAAATTATATGTATAACAAAAATATAATAATTTTTGAAATATTATTAATAATTTTCTTAATAAATTCATCAAATTAGTAATAATAAATAATATTTTAGTCATCCTTTCTTAAGTATAAAACTTAAAATTATAAATTATATAACATTAACATTATCAAACTATATAATAATTCTCTTCTTTCATAAAATATATAATATAATAATCAAATGATTTAAACAAATTTACATTTATAAATTAATTTAAATAAAACTATTAACAACATAAAATATGTTACAAAATATATATAAATGTGTTTTTAATTACCAAGGACAATCTATCTAATATATTTTTTGTTTGTGGATTTTCTTTAATATCATATATAGATACATTTAAAACTATACATATATAATTGAAAATAAAGGATATTTTTGATTATATAAGACATTTATCACTGTACCATATTGCTGTCAATTACATTGTGGTTTTATTATACTTTATACAAAAGTTTTTGTTCTTATATCAACATTATAATATACTAAAATAATATAAAATGTGAATAATCAAAATAATTTTGATAATTTAAAATGTAATATCTTTGTTAAAAACTAAAACTAACGTCAAAATAATTGATTTTCTACGATATATTATAAATGATAGGAATTTTATTATCTATGCTCTGTATATGTATAAGTATGTATATGATATTATGTTGATATAATTGTAAATAGTGCTTACAAAATAATCTGCTAAAAACTATTTAACACAAAAGAAAAATAAAGTTTGAACCTTCCTTCGTTTTCTTTTTCTTTTCTTTTTAGTACAAATAAATTTACACTACAATTATACACCAAATTCTCGTTACCATTATGTAAATGGTTGTTGTTGTCGTCATCGTAAACTGTATACATACATATATGTATATATACATAATTACATATTATGCTAAAGAATAAAAAAGATTTTTGTACATAAGGAAACGTACAACGACAATGTAAGTTAATTTTTTTTTGAACCATCATATTCAGAGATTCGACCTAGTTTTAACTAAAATTTATGTTGAATTTTTTTTTTCATGTACTTATGACTATAATAGATTACATATATATAAATATTTATATATATAATACAGATATAGATATTATAAAAAAAAATATATTTTTTAAGGATAAATTAAAGTCGAAAAAATCTGTTTTTTTTTTTTGCGTATGATAATATTTTTGACTAAAAATTTAAAGAATAATAATTTTTTTTTTCAGATTTTAGCATAAACCATGATAAATGATTAATTTTTTCAGTATAAAAATTTTTGTGGCAATTTTTTTCGGAATTAACTTTTATTATATGATAATTTATTATTTTTATATATTTTAATTAAAATTTTAAACATCACTTTAAAAAAAATAAAAGAATTTGTAGTAAAAAATGAGACTACAAAAACTTTAGATGAAATAAAATATATAATATAATTTGTCATTTATATCCTTAATGAATTAAAACCATAAACAATTTAAGAAATTTTTTGAGTTGGTTCAAAGTTTTTATTTTTAAGACCATAATTTGTTAAATTTTGTCATAGTTAAAAAGAAAATATTATAAAATTTAAAAAAATAGAAAATTATTGTTAGGAAGATGATAGTAAATCATATTCCGAATAATAGGATATGATAGTATTAAAATATTTGTATTATTTGGAGACATCTTTTTAATTTAATTATGGAAAATAATTTAATATATTTATATTTATTTTCATTTGCATTAGTTCTTTTCTGTTTTTCGATTTAAAATTTATTTTATTTTGATCCCAAAACCATATTTGTCTTTGTCTATTTTCAAATCGAATTTAGTTTGGAAAAATATAAAATTGTATTGAATTTTTTTTTACCTAAAGAATTTTAACCAATAGTATTTTGTCTGATAAATTTTACTGCAAATATCTGATAAATTTTGACATTTACCGAAAAATCCCTGCAATTCTTTACTTAATAAGTTTGGTATACAATTTCGGATATAATATTTAAAATTCTCTCGTTGCTAAGACAATTAATTAATAAACTTTTGGATTAATTTAAAAAAGTAAATTCTGTTCATTTTATCAAACTCAAATCGAGAAATTAAGTTAAAAAGAATTTTACATTTATAAAAAAAAAATTTACTAAATATTTTTATTAAATTTTTTACATACTTTGTACTCGTATTAATATTAAATTTTATATAAATAATGTAAAAATAGAATTTTATATTAATAAAATAAATATATAAATAAATATTTAACGTTCTTGTTGTTTTTTTTATTATATTTATTTAAAATAAAAATATTTATATTTATTATGTCATCGTTTTTTGGTAAACGATAAATCCTTTTTTCTTTGGATTTGAAGTTATAATGTAACAAAATATTTATTTATATATTACCTTCAAGGTTGAATAAACTTCAAAAATATAAAATTATAAAAAAAGATAAAGAAAATATTATTTTGATTTCTTACAATATGATCATAAATCTATCATATATATTTATGATTTATTTGATTTTATTTAAAATACATTTTTATGCATATATGTATATCTAAAAATAATATAAATCTGTAATAATTTTGACAAATAATATATATAAAATTAATAAAATATTATAATAAAAATATGATTATTTATTATTCACATAATAAATCAGATTGTTAAAGGATATTTTTCCACAGGTCAATTGAGAATATAATATATATCGTCGCTGCCATGCTACAGTAGTCAATAGACCATTTCTATAGTTCGGAGATAATCGACAATAATTACTATACATATATAATTGAAAATATATGTATATGTATATATATGTATAGTTTTTTAATAATTTCTTATGGATAACTTATTTGTATAATTCTTTTTTCTGTTAATAATTTGAATATTTTTGTATCGTAATATTTATATAACAAGAAATTTAATTATCTAAAACATAATTTATTTAATTTTTAAGTAACAAAGTCAGGTGTTGAAACATTCAATATCCCCTTTCAAAATAAAATTTGCATATAAGTGGGATATAGTATAAAAACATCCTGGATATGTCGAAAACGGTTGTACATAGAATAAAACCGACACGAAATTCGGCTAGCCCGTAGTTTTTTACCTAAGAAACAATATATAACTCAATTTCACCAAAAATGGTCTATTGAATACTGTAGCATGGCAGCGACGATATAGTATATATATGGGAAAATAGAAATCACATTCCAATTTCTCACAATTTTCATTTTTCATTTTTTCGACTTGGATAAAAAATGGGTACGATTTAAAATTTAATATTTGATATTTATAAAAAATTTTTTTTTCATTTTAATAATTTTTCATTTTAGACACTTTATTCCCATTTAGTGAAAGGACATTATTTTTTTTATGTCCAATTAGACGAAACTCTGTTGGGGAAAACATTTTCATATATTTTCATATATATATGTCGTAACTATAAAAATATTAATGCATTAAAGTTCATTGTACATATTTCTGAGCTTTTTATATGAAAGCACATACGACGAGTATAAAAAAAAAAAATATAAACAAATTTTAAATAATTTTCTATATTAAAAAAATAAATAAATAAGGGATTATGCCATCAGTATATGCCCACATTTTAGCTGTTAGGACATTGTGGCATAGAACGTAATTCATTTTCCTATTAAAATTTATTTTCCCTTGAGTGGTTTTCATATGAAAATTCTTGTTAAATAAACAAATATTTTACATACATATGTATGTATGTAACATATGTAACATTTTTTTTTTTGAAAAATTTAACTTTGAAATTTTTTTTTAACTTTAATAAACAGGAAAATGGAGAGTAAATTTTTACTGAGAATATTTTTAATTTTCTATTCTGAAATATTGATTTTTAAATTATTCAAAATATAAAGCATAATTCTACATTAATTATATAAATTAAACATTTTTCAAATTAAATTAAACAATTTGGAAATAAAATGCTTTGAAATTTTTTTAATTTGATTTGAAAATGATATAATAGAATTCAAATATCAAATTGAGTGCATAAATTTGAATATAGAATTTCATCTTAATTGGTAATTTTAAATATTTTTTTTTGAATATTTAATGAAATATCCTTCAATCCAAGGATATTTTTTTGTCTATATATATGTTGAATAAATGATGATTAATATATAATTTTAGTAGATATGACTGTGACTCTATATCTGAATTAAAAAAGAGATTTCTCTGGCAATCAATAAATATGTGAAATTAATGAGAAATAAATCATATTCAGATTATTTGGATATACGATATTTAAATATTTGAATAATTTTTGCCTTTTCCTTACGTTTTTGCAAATTTGCATTATTCCAATAGTTTGGTATCAGACAGATTTATTATATATAAAAATATTAATTAAATATCCTTTGGTTCAAATGAATTTAATGGAAACTTTTTAAATTAATAATTTTGATATTAAAAGTAATTTTATATACAATAAAAAATGTCTAACAAAATATAAATTTAAGTATATGTATAATTATTTATTTAATTAATTTTCGCAAAAAAAACTACTACATTAAAACGAATTTATTTAATTTAAATTTAAATTAAATCATATTCTTTCATTTTTACAACATTTCAGGAAATTACTTTTATTCCATTTAATAAACATTTCAAAATAACGAATCTTTTATTATTTAGTAACTAAATTGTAATTGTTTTTAGGCTACAATAAATTTTCTGTCATGAACATAACCAGGAACTTTTATAACAGACAATTAAATGGTCTTGTGTAACTTTTTCTCTTGGGTATAAAATCCAAAATTAGAAATCTCTGCCATAAAATTGAATATATTTTTCTTAAATTATATATGTATACATATGTATATAAACATGACATAATATATTTAAAACATTATTTTGTCTCAAGATCATTCTACATTTCAACAATTATTTCTTCACAATTTCCCAAGTGGTTTTTCTTTTCTTGGATATTACGATATTATGTATTATTAGATATATTATTTAAATATAATTGAAATAGATTGTAATCTTATACAGACATCTATATTAATTTAACACATTGAAATAATTAAATATTTAATTACAAAAATTATGTGTAGAATTATATAATTTTATTTTCAATATTAAAGCTAATGTAGACACACATTTGTAAAAAATAAAATAAATTATATATTAGATTATTTATCGATATCTAAAAATAATTTTAGAAATGTAGTTGCCCAAAAGGAAGTTTCGGGTCTTATGAAACACATTATACGTGTATAATACACATTAATTTATATTGTAGAAATTTGAATGATTTATAATACTAATTTAATTAAATTCAATTATATTTTCTCCATAAATAAAAACTTTATGTATTATCGGACAATAAAATCAAATTATTACAATGAGAATTCAAAATGATTTTGGACAATTATGAAAATATTGTTTAAAAATAATACTCATTTAAATTATACATCTAAATTATTTAGTAAAATTATTAAATTCTTAGAGATAGTTCAATATGTAAAAGAAGATTAGAATTAGATAAACTATAATCGCTAAAATAGAGTTAAAACAAATATCCAAAAAAAGTAATTATTATGTTCTATACTTTTTCGATATACACGTATTCAAAAGTTAAGAGAAAAAAAACACAAAGTACAATTTAGTATTTTTTATACAAAACTTAATACACAAAAAATACTTTAACTTATTACGATTACTGACAATCAACGAAAAAAGTGATAAAATATTTGGTTGGGTATGTACACAAATTTAGAGATTTTAAAAAGTCTTTTAAATCCAACCTTACAGTCTTTTTTTCTCAAATACAAAAATTGAGATTATACTATTGACCACATTTTTTTTTAAATAAATTGAAGAAAAATATACTTTTTAAGAATTAACGTTTGTATTTAAATTTAGCTGAAACCATTTGCAATTTCCGTAAGTACTTTAAATTGTATATATTTAAACAAATTTAAAATATAAAAATTTTTAACTAAATTTTCCCCAAACATTTATTTCAAATTGTAAAAAAAAAAATTTACGTTACCAATTTTCAAGTTGTAAAATTAAAATAAAAAAAAAATGAGATTCAGAAAAATGGGGAAAAATGAGATTCAGAAAGTTTTTCTTTTTTTTTTGTATTTAGAAAATTTGTTTACATCACATTTGTTACTTTATACATTTGTTTTATAGTTACATAAAACCATTAACTTTTCGTTTTAGGAAAGAAAAACTTGTCACATTTTTTTTATTTTCTATTTTGAGCATAGTAAAAGTTCTCATAAAACTTAAACATATGTTTGACCCATAAAAAAAAGTTAACAAATATGTTTATAGGCTCGTTTGGTTTCCACATATACACATATATATATAAATTCCACAGAAAATATTCTGATGGCTAAGTTAGTTTATAAGATTAAATTCTAATTGTCAAATTTATGTTAACTAATGATGTGCTATAAATGCTCTTATTAGCACATTTCCAACCAAATTGGAAGAAATGTGTATATTAGTTTCACTCTGTCTGTCCGTCTGTCCGTCTGTCCGTCTGTCCGTCTGTCCGTCTGTCCGTCTGTCCGTCTGTCCGTCTGTCCGTCCGTCCGTTTACACAAACTTCTACATCTATTAAGATAGAGTATTAAAATTTTGACCATAGATAGATAGTAATAAAATAATAGGTCCAGTAGAACAAAATTTTCTTCTATCTCTTTGCCCCTCTTAGTTATTCCCCCTCTAATTTCGAAAATTGCCCATATTGAACATCTAATAACTTTTAAACCAATAAAAATTTTTGAGGTCTGTAAAAGCAATAAGATAGGAAAATCTTTTATCTTCATTGTGAAATTAACAAATTTTTTAAAATTTAATTATTTGATGTATAAAAATACCGTTATCTTGATACAACTTTTTTTAGTTTTTTTAACACCCTGTATTTCCCAAACTGCTTATTATGGAAGGCTTAAATTTATGTACCAAAGAGATATCTAAAAAATAACTAGAGTCTCTGAAGAAATTGTATCCGTATCTCCCCTCCCCTTTCCGTTGTGGCCCTTCGAAATTCAAAAAATTACATTTTTAAATTACTTGTATAATTATAACCGCGCAATATTTTTAAAAACAAATAATGAGAAAACTTTCGAGAATCATATTTCTTTAAAGTGCATTAATTAATTAATTATAATCATTTGCCTCACACTTATAATTAATCAAAATGCTTAATCATGTAAAATTTTGCAAAAAACGAATATTTTGCATATTTTTAGGAGTTATATAAATTGAATATTGGATATTATTTCATATCACATTATATTCAATTAAAACCAAAATTACAGAAAACTTAAATGATAAGTTTATATATATTTTGCTGGAATAATAACCTTGGAAGGAAAAAAATTTAATAAAATCGAACAGTGACACATTTTTTAACTATATTTACTATATCATTTGTTATCTTTCCTATGTATATAGTACATTGAAAATACTACTAAAAAATACTATACACGTATAGGAATTCCCATTGTTTTAGAATAGCTCATAGTTCTACATGAGGCGATTTTGAGGAAATGTGCTTTTGACAAACCCGGGGTTTGTTTATCGTATTTTATTTTAATGATTCTAATATATACATATTGTTTCTTTTTGTACATAAATGTAATATTACTGGATTTTTCATGGTGAACCATCAATGAAATTGATGATATTCAAAGGATGAAATATTATTACAAACTTAGATAATAAAATTCTAATGATTTTTAGAATAATATATACTAGAATTATTTAAATAGTTTTTGAAATATTTAAATATTATTTTTTTACCAAATAATTTTAATTAAATTTCTACCATATTTATAATTTAACTATGCAAAATATGGAAATTTGATATTACTTTTTTTTTTTTACAAAATAATGTCCAGGGTGTTATGTAAATGCCATTGAATACCTGGGTACAAAATCCAGTTGTACAGAAAAGTATTTATAATTTTTGTTTAATAATGCTTTACATTTTTTTCTTCATATTTTTAATATAACTAAAATATTAATAAAACTTAAGTTTACAAAAATATTTTCTAAAAAATTTAATAAATATTTTGTTAAAGTTATTTTTTTAATAGTCCTTGTTCTTTTTACATTTTTGCGGAAGAAGAGCTTATTCCTTAAAAATTCTTACGTATTTTTAATAAAATCTGAAACATTAAATTCCAAGTATTATACAATAAAATAAAGAAAATTTAAAATATTATTTTACCAACTTTTGTGGATTTTCCTAGATGAATTGCTGTCTGAAAATGAATAATTGCATTGAATAAATTCGGTGACTGTGGTAATTTTATATTTAGAATATAAAATGCTCAGATTATAATATATTAAAAAAAGTTTTTGTAGTTGAAGTTTGAAATTTGAAAAGTTGTATTTTTATAACTTTGTATAATAGACTATTTTTCCCAAAAAAAATTTATCTACTTTTGATTAAAATTGATCGAGTTGACAATTGCATTAATGAAATATTGAATATAATAATAGATGAATAGATAGTAGTTTAATCAAGTTTGATATATGAATAATAGTGCTTTTACATTAATTATGTTCGAATATAAAGTTCAATATCCTCAAAATGGGTGCAGGGCATTTACGCCTGAGGAATTAACTTATATAATAGAAGGGTGAGTATTAAAGCCCGAACACAATTCGGGCGCTATTACCCCACGTAAGTGGGTCTATTTTTAGTTCACACACTCAAAATGATGTAAAAAAATTACAGATTCTTTACAACGGATTGACAGATTAATATTTCGAAATTACTAAACAAAAATTTACTCATTTTGATGTGTCTTACGGAAAATATTACAATAATAATGCCTGTTTATATGTTAATATATGCAGTATCAAAGAAAATAATTGATTTTTCGTTAATATTATGTATAATAAATTTGTTATACAATTTTATCTTTAATATTATTTTGTCCATTTACAAAAATATTTTATTGAATAAATTTTGTCTCAAAGTTTTATTTAATTTTAATTAAAAATTTAATCTTCAATTTGCCCAATATTTATTCTTATATTTTAAATTCTTTGACCAATTTCCATAAAAGGGATATTTACTAAGGTTTTGGTTTCGTTATTTACCAAAGGTTCTCTGAAAAACAACATGCCCTTTAACGCTCATACTTTTTCAAATATATTTAATGGAACTCATTATAATTTTATGTTTTTATAATGATCATTTTTTTTTTGTTTTACATTTTGATAGTCTACTCATTTTGTCCTTTCGACCTGTTTATCAATAATATATAGTATATACATTTTAATGCTATACTTTAGAGCTAAGAGCTTAAAAACTGTTACCATCTTGGATATTCTATTTAAAGTTTTTTTTTTTCTTCTTTCTTTTAATATTGCAGACATTGTTTTCTTTTATGAAAAATTTTTTCCAAACAATCTATCACCTTAATGTTCATGCATTTTCTACTTGGAATGGCAAAATAAAAGTGAAGAACACTTTTGGATATACTATATAATAATAATAATAATGGTACTTTTGTTTAAGTATATTTTTTTTCTTCTGAAAATTTCTTATTTTGTATAATGTCAGTCGCTGCATAGTATAAATGAAATATTTGTTAAATTTATAAAATTACAAATTGATTATTTTACAAAATCGAAATGTATTTTAAATTTTATATTTATAATGATCTGGGGCAAAATATTGTATATACACAATAATTTTAGAAATTAACGAATGAAATAAAAACATGATTTTTTTGCAAATGTTCTTTAAACAAATCCCTATAGAAAATTATTGATTATGTAATTTCGTATTTTAATTTTGTTTTCTTCAAATTCAAAAATCGTTCAACGAAAAGAAAAGAAAATAGCTTTTAAAGTTCTTCTCATATACTATGGGAATTTTTGTGATTGCACAAAAATTAAATTATATACCTTTAAAACACAAAATTTTTGGATTTATTTTTCCGAAAAATATATAGAAAACTTTAATTCTTTTGAAATATATAAAAGTTTTTGGATGAAACATTAAAAAAGAAAAAAAAATCCCATATGAATCTGATCAATTTTTTTTTTTAAAATGATTTTGCATTATCGTTTTATGTTTCAAATTTTGCAATTTTGCAAGTGTTTGTTTGTTTTAGATTACAAGAAAAACTTTTATTTGTTTTCTAATAATAAAATTGAATAGATTTCGTAGTAATATAAATTTCTTTATATAGTTCAAGGATTGCCGAAGCATTTGAATTAAATTAATTTTCAGTAATACTTGTACATAATATACAAAAAATTTTTATAACAAAAAATATAGCATGAAACTTATATACATGGTAAATACATTATGAATTAAAAGACTTTAATTTCGAAATATCCATGATGTATTCCAAATCTAATGGAAAATACAGCAAAGGTAAGCAGTCGTCTAAAAACGAAATATATAAATACATAAAACTATTGTAATTGAAGATTGATAACATTATTACACAAAATTGATATTTAATTTTTTCTACAATAATAATTATTAATGCATGAAGTATCATTTTCAGTAAAATGATATTTATTAATGCATCGCTTCTCTTATTTTTTTTTAAAAAAAGATATAATACTTCATTCTTTTATAGGAAATATCAAATATCGTTATACTTCAATATTATCTCCATGATCAAATATGTATATCATCTTCATTATTTTATCATACATATCAGATCTGAAAAAAAAACTTATAGTAACATTTGATGGTAGTCGCAATAAAAGGATTTAATATATTTTGAAATATTGAAATGAAATTTTCAATACGTTAGATATTCAGCTCATTTTAATCAAACATATTTGTGAAAATAAAATAAAAGACATTTTCTATAAAACTTAAATTATAAAAAATAAAAATTTAATATACATTTTTATATTTAAAAAAAAAAAAGAAATAGTTAAAAAAAGAAAATTCAAATAAATTTTTAAAATAAAATTTCTCTCAATATTCACAATTGTATAATAAAAAGAAATTTATTTTCAAATATAAAAACTATCTATATAGTTAAATCATTTTTTTTTAATACAGTCGAATAAATTTTGCTTATATGCAATTAAAATTTACTTTATCGAACTTAAATTTTTTTTTTTTAATCCGTATTTTTCCATTTTGATTTTTATATATACCATATTTTCTAAATGGAATATATTTTATAGATTCCAATATATTTAAGTTCTTTGGTTCAACATTATAAACAAAAATTTAAATTTATATTATTTGGATTTGTTTGTGGTCATTTTAACTACATTATTTAATTAGTTTGGTATATATATGTATATACCAAATTATGCTATATTTCCATTTCCATTTTAAAGTTAGGTAGAACACTTTAAAATTGGATGTAAATTTACAAAACTTAAATATAGATTAAAACCATTTTTAGGTGGAATATATAAGTTTTTCATATGGCAAAATTATTAAATATTATAGATAAGAGATAATAAAGTGTATTTTATTCAACTTTGTAATCCTTTTAGGTAATAAATTACAATAAAATAGAAATATTTATTACTAATTTATATTTTTTTATGGAGAATTAATATTTAATGATAAATATTTATGTAGAAATTTATAAAAATTTTTGTATATATGTAATAATTATTAAAATATTGAATGTTATAATGTACTTCGAAAAATATTAATTAGAAAAATATTAATATAATTTAAATTAAATATACTTTAATGGTCATAACATAATGCTGTAAAATAGATTTTAATTTTTTAGATAGATTTAAGACTTGATATTCAATTAAATATTTTGGCTAATTTGTATATTGAATTTTTGATTAAGATGAACTCAATGAAATTATATAGTTTTCTAATTACATAAAATTTTGAATTTCTGTTTAAATTTTTAAATTATTTCTTTGCAGTGACACAATATAAAATTTATTTCTTATTAATGTATTTATTAATTTTTGCACCTTATTTAAAATTGATTAGATAGGTAAATATATTATGTAGTTCCTTAATAATTTCATATCTAATTTATTTTCGTTGTAATACTCTTCAGGGATCATAATTTTGATATAAATATGAACTCCTTTATTTCCATAAATTATAAATAACATTCTCATATAAGTATAAAATAAAATACTTTTGAGAGTGTTTCCCTTCGTGAAATAAATTTTTAACTTTGTAATGAAAATATAAAATTTAATAACTTCATGATGTTATTTTACGAAGTGTGAAATATTATTTTAATTTTTTTTTTTCCTATGTTAAACGATTCGTGAAATATTATCACAAATACGAGTAATAAATTCAAGTTGAATAATAACAGAATTTCTATACAATATATATTTAATAATATGTATAGAAATCTGTTCGTGTTTTATTTATGATATTAATGTTAAAATTTTGCTATGTCATCCATATTTTAATTTAATGAGCTTATTATATGACCAACAAAATATTTAATTTAAAAGATATTATGCAAAATATTTTATGATATGTAAATAATTATTAAAACTTAATCACTGTGAAAGTAAAATTGATTAATACCCTCATAAATTATTTGAAAAATTATATAATTTAAAATATTTATGGTATTTTTAATAGATGGTCACTTTAACTACTTGATACATTTATAATTTTTTAACAATCAATTTTTTATATATGTTTTATATATTACACATAAAAATATATAATATATATATGTATGTTGTTTATTTTTTTATGTATATGTTAATAATAAAGAAGTGAAAAATATGACAATCTCATGAAATATTTTGTTAGATTATTATATCTAATTATTACGATGTACTTCTGCTCTATGGCATTTACTACTTCTATTATATAATATAATGTACTTTTAAGTTGTTCCCATTTTACAAAATTAATCCAGGACTTAATATAGTTAATTTATATTTTTACATAAGATATACATGAAGGAATCTCTACGAAAATTAGAAATGAGTAAATGTTGTTAAATTTTCTTATCTGTTAACAAAAAAGTATATCATGTCATCATATAAGTAATATAACTTTTATAAAATAGTTTTCTACATGAAATGATTATGCTCCTTCCTATACTTTTATTTCAGTTATCTTAATATTATAACCTTGACAACTTTTAAACTAATTTTCCTTTGGCAGTAAATAATATGTTCTTGCTGACAGCATACAAAATGAAAAACTGATATTATAAAGAAGACGGTATATAAAATATTATTATATACATATTAAAGTTTTGAATTTTTGTTAAAATAAATAATTTTGTGTATAAGAAAATAAATAAGTATTTCTCCTCAGATTATTCTATAAATAAAAATGTCCGCCCAAAAATATTTGATTTTGATTTATATTTGGAATATATTATTCGATCTAAAAAATTATAAATATATAAGAGAAATTATGTCATAAGTATTATTTCGAATTACTAGAAGTAAATTCTTAAATTTTGCAATATTTTTAAATTAAATATTGAACATATTGTTGACGACAAAATCTAAAATCAGCTCAAAATTTAATGAAATGTCAAAAAACTTTTCTAATAATCAAAGTAACATTAAAAAAAAATAAAATAAAATTTTTTTCATGAAAATTACAATCAACGTTTTGAATCAGATAAAGTTATATTTATATCCACAATCTCTATAAAAAAACTAATTTTATTGATTGGCATTCCCATGTTTCATGTTTTAATATAGTTTTTTGATTGCCATCAATAAAAGAACTCTCTTCTAGTCTTCTCTGTAAAAGTAAAGATTTTTATTTTCGATATAAGAAATCTTTATATACCAATTTTATTGAGTTGGATATTCAGAATTCTTTCAATAAAAATCACATTAATCTATAAAATTCAAAGTTTTTTTTTTACAATTTCGAAAAATTTAAATTAAATTTCGTAAATGAAAAAATAATGTTTTTTTAAAATTTCAATAAAAGCGAAATTATTTTTATTTTCTCAAAAGATTATTAGAATTAGTTTTAACATAATATTAAGCATATATTTTTGTACATCAAATTTTCTTTGTCTAGTTATATAAAATTCAATTTTTTAATCATTTTTCATGATATAATTAATTCATTTTAATAAATTTAATTAAACTTTCATATTAATGAAATAAATATTGACCTTCTTTATTTTTATGGTTAATTATTTAATTGTATTTGTTAATTAGTAATTATTTCTAATTTAAATGTAATTTTACGCTTATGTAATTTAGTGGTTACTATTATAATTCAAATTAATTAACCTATAATTAATATATGTATATTTGTTATAAGGACAATTTTATGGAAGCAAACAAGAATAATACATAATATAATTTTCCATTTATATATGAAAATTTATAAAAGTATTTTAATTTCATATTCATCAATTCATTAAATGTTTAAATAATTTCCAGTGAATTGAAAATAAATATGTAAGTGCATAAATGCTCTAATATGCTCTAATAATATTTTAATTAAAATTTCACTTTGATATTATAAAATATAATATTTTATGAATATGTGGTAAATTTGGTTTTAATCTTATAACAAATATATTATTTTACAAATAAAGGACTTTCCGGGAAAATATACCAATTTGCCCACTCCAGTTTTGGTTAAACGTTCTATTATTATTATTATTAATTTTGCAATTACCTGGAAATAGTTTAATGTAAATAGAATAATGAAAATATAAAGAATTATCTTTTATCATTTTTATTTACCATTTGTGCTGTGGATAAATATCAATATAATTTTGTGGTTTTCTTTCATTTTAATATTTTGTTTATACTATTACATATAAAATATTTCGTCCATTTTTTTTTTTTTTGTTGAGGTTTTGGTTGTTAGAATTCGAAATCCGGATTTGGAATTCAAATTGGCCTGAGGATCTCTCCTATATCGCCAGTAACTAGTTTTTTTAATTATTATTTTTTGGAGTACCATCAACCACGTGTCATAGATAATATGTTTCAATATATCTAACCTAGATTATGTATGCCTCGTGCCGGATGCTGAGTGGTACTGGTCCATTATTTAAATGAATAAAATACAAATTAATTTACTTTTCTTTGAATATTAATAATAAAAATTTCAAATAAATTTCAAATTTAAATAAAATTGGTAAAGATATGTTTTTTGTTATGTGGTTTTATTTATGTTATATATATAATTTTTTTTTGTCACATTACCAAAGGAGCATTTTTATGTTATTCAAAATTATACAAAATAGTTTATTGAATAAAATTTTCTTCAATATCCTTTTTTAAGTCAAATATATATAAATTACATTGCAATAATAATTACATTGCATTGCAATTGTACTATTTATATATTCAATTCATGAAATATAGTTTTACAATATGATTTCTATTTTTTTATTATTATTATTTGACGTTTTGTACAAATATTTCATTTATTTGACGTAAATGAAATATTTGTACAAAATAACAATACGAAAAATTGTATGCATATTTTGAAACATATCATTAAATATAAAATGTTATTTCAATAATTCCAAATTTTTATATTTTAAGAATTACATGCAAGAATATTTGTATACCAAAAAGAAAAAACAATCATTGTTATACATATTTACTATAAATACTCGTATTTTTTAATATTCAATCACTGTGATGTTTTTAAAAATATTTACTTTTTTAAATTATATTTTTTGATACATGTACATTTTTGTGCAATTTATTTATTGTTCTTTTGTAGATCAATTTTAAAATTTCCCAGTATTTTTGGTTAAAAGTACAAATAAATGTTTCATCAATAATATATATGTAAGTTACAAAAGGAGCATAATATTACTATTATCGAAGTAAAATTTACATTATTAGCATAGTACTAAAAATTAAGTATTCGTTAATTTATTTGTACAGCATTTTTCACGCCAACAAAGAAAAAAAGACTAATTTGGCCTAAAAATGCCATATAAGTATACCAAAATGTTCAAAAAAATTGTAAGCTGGTGTTCTTTAAAATATCACGTAAAGTGAAATCTTTTAATATTGGAATTAAAATAATGTTACAAAAATATACGATATTAGAATATTAGAAATATCCTATCCGACTAAACTATAAGAAAACTTAATAAAATTATTATTCTGCAGTTTGGAATTTTACCTATAACTTTCTTTTCTTACTTTTTATATAACAGAATATAATTTATTTTCCATTCTATTCCATATTGTATTATAAATTTCTTAGACGAGATAATATAAAAAAATATGATTTTAATAACAAAATATTGTGTTTCTGGTTTAAGTTGATAAAAATTGTTACTTAAATATTATATTATATACTAACATCATTCTATATACCAAATACAAATACCTATAGGCAGTTTAATATATATAAATCAATGTAATTTTATTGTATAGGAAAATATACTTAAATTACATAGGCTTCGAATTATGATTAAATTTATTTATATAGTCACATAAAGTGGTTGTTATGGAATAAATATATATTTTTTTTAATATACCATAAGTAAATCCTTAAAACTTACATTCTATTTAGAAACGATGTTGTGCCAGTGGTGCATACAAATTTTTCACATGGTTAGTTGAAGGCTTTTAGAAAGTAATCAATATGTATATAGCTGGAAATATATGATATATTTATATATTCAATGAATTTTTGCTTTAACCATTGTAAAATATCTATAAAAATAATAATAACATCACTGGGAGTCCTTAATCTGCATATATTTTAGTTTGACAACATTTTCCATTTAATTTAGTTCAAAAATTCACAATTATATAAGACTATCAACAAAGACTATAATATTTATATGGTCTTTGCTATCAATTTAAAACCAACCGAAAAATATTATACTTTATGGCATATTCGAATACGATAACCAAAATTTACCTTAATTGTTTAAAAATATTACAATTCCCAATAGTTTAATATACAAACATAAATTCTTTTAAAAAATTAAATGTTTTCTTTCTCTATTTATTTATTTATCTCAATTTTTTATTGCTATAATTTTAAAAGCAGATTATCTGGTGAACAATTAACTTTAAAAAAAAAAAAAATGTTAATAACTTCCTTAAAACATAAAAAATCCCTAAGGTTATTTACGAAATTTTCCAACCCTGGTAATGGTATAAAGAGTTTATTTTTATTTTGAAATTTGTTTATTTTTACAAGATATTCTAAAACCCGGATACTAATATATAATAAATAGTATATTTAATACTTTATTTTATTGTCATGTCGTTATTATATTTAGATAAACAACATGTTTAGTCTTCTCTATACGACCAACAAAAGTTTTATATTTAGCCTGAAGAAGAATTGTTGGTCTTTAAATATAAACGTGCAAGTCGATATTATTTTGATTTTTCCCAAAAAAGTTTTTCCATTTTGATTTTTTCAAAACGAAAAAAAAAAAAAATATGTAAAATGTGGAAAAAGAGAAAAAGAAATTGAAAAGAAATATAGTAGATTTTCAATTTTCTCTGCTATTGTAAATGTCATAAACATGAAAAAGTAGGGAAAAAAATTTTTATACAATATTATAATGTTATTTTGTTGTTGATGTTGTTATTGTTTTTTATATATAATAAACTCGTACATTAAATAAAGATATTTTAAAGTAAAGGTAAAAAAAAAATTAATGTCCAATATTTTTCTTATTGTTTGGTTGAAAAATGGTAACATACGAAACAAAAATATTGAATAATATTTGAAAAGTTTTGCTTTTTTTTTTTTGTGAACAAAAATAAAAACATAATATATTTCCAAAAGTAGGAAAAAACTAGTAAATTTAAAAAAAAAAAAGAAAAAAGAAATGTTTTGAACAAAAAGTGGTAAAATATTTGTCACCATATTGAAAAATTTAGAAAATAAATACAACAAAAAAAAAACATATTTTCATACTTTATTTGTAATTTATGGTATTTTGTGTAAAAAATTCAACATTTTTTTCATATTGTTCCATAATATTACATACATCTAGTTTTTGGAATCATGTAAAGTAAATTTTATAAAATATTTATGAAATATAAAATATATATGGAGATGTAAAATATAATAAAATGAACGTCAGAAGTTTGAATAAAATAACATTTAAACGTAGTTGGATTTTAAATTTTACATATTTCAATAAAATTTGAAAATTTTCATTTAAAGTAAAGATGTAAACTTATTAAAATATTTGTTTAATTTAGAATGCCCAACATAAATGTATTCAGAAATTCATCTCCCCAAAAATTTTTATAATAATATGCTTTAGAATAATACATATGGTATTTGGTATCGTACATACACGTGTTATTTACTTTGAATATTACAGATTTATATAATTATTCATTTTCAAATATACTAGTATTTAAAAAAAAATTTAAAAGTACCTTGTAATTATCAACTTATGTACTATATATAAATGTTAACAAATTTAAATTGTCATATTTGCAAAGCTGTTGTATCCCAAAATTCTCTGGAAAACTTTTGATAAATATAATTACATATAGTTATTATGTATGAGAACTTAATATATATGTTTCTAAAATAATAATATAATCTTTTACTATCGAATAAAGACATTGCCCTTAGGTTATTTTATATGTATTGAAATATGTATGTTTACTAAAAAATAAATATCTATTGTTAAACAATGCTTTAAAGTAGACAGACCAAATTGGTCTTTTTACATTTCAAATTGGTCTTTTTATAATTTATTATTATTATTTTTTTTCTTCTATATAATGTATTAATAATTAACATTTAATTAATTTGAATTAAAATAATTTATGTAAAATATATGTATTTTGTATCCTTTTTAAATTAAAACTGTTAATTACAAATATTTCCTTGATAATTTTAGATTATTGTGATAAGCAACATTTAGTTACCTGGATAATAATAATTTAATAATCATCATACTTAATAAATTTACATATTAACTGATTGTAATGTTTATTTATGCAGTCATTATGTTAAGATTAATCAACCATATGAATAGTGCAACCATAAGAATAATATTGAGAGAAAAAATATGTGAATTGACTTTGATAATATCGACTTCAAAATTTAAAATATTATTACAAAATATTAAACAAAATTATCTAATCTTTTTTAGTATATCCTATACAGATTAAAATAATTAAAATAATTGTAACAATAATGCGATTATAATAGTAAAACGACCAATTAGAATCATAAAAAGACTTATTTGATATTACAATATTATATTTCTATCAAATAATAATAGATTACATTTTTCAATATTTGTTTAATTTAATGTATCCTTATATCAAAATGATAAAAAATATATAAATATAATATACAGTTGCTCACAAAAGTATCCGGCCACCCTACTTGGTTCAATATATTTAATGTTTTTCACTTCATTTTCAATTAAGTATTGTTTTTAATATTGGCTATAAAAAGCCTTTACTAATGCACTTTAAATTTTAACACAATTAACACAACTAGAAAAACATATTAGAAAAATGAATTAATTATCAGAAAAACTTACATAGCTGTCCGAACTCATAAAACAATTGACACTAAAGTCGGGCACTAAGTGTGTATGCATACGGGGGACTTCCCCAAAGTAAGTTTAGTTACCAAATAGTTTCCAAATAGTGCGTCATTCGAGAAAAATTTGCATTTCCGAATTATGTACTTAATTGTTTGGTTGTCGATTTTTTCTGAAGTATAATTAATTTTGATATTTCTATGATTGGATTGTAAATTACAAGACTAAATAATGTTAAAAAATAATAATTATTTGTTTTCTGATATTTAAAACTTAACGCCTAAGATTAATTCTACTGAATAAAAGAAGTGGCGGGATACTTTTGTGAGCAACTGTATGTACACAAAATATAAGGAATATATTGTGTAACTATTGTGTAATATATGTATAATATAAAAAATACTGATTGACGACAATTCTTCACATAAAACGAATAAGATTTTAAGATGAAAACAAAAGACACGTAATTATGACATTTATATACGGGCGTCCTTTTGGCTCAAATTGTTAACAATTTGTCTTGTAGATTTTCTATGTCTTATAATTTTATTTGTTGTTATATTTCTTTTTACGTTATTTACTTTTTTTTATATTTATTATATATATAGGTATACTATATGTATATTTAACGTATAAAGGATATACACCAAAATATATATATTTTTTTATGAAAAAACTTTTTTTATGGTAAAATAAAATTTATTCCCTTTTTTTTTTAAGTTATCTTGTTGTTATGCTTATTTATAGGTTGAGATTTTCTTTTACTTTTGAAATGTGTTTATTATTTTCTTAAAATCTTTTCCTTTTTAATTTAAGATGAAAAAAATATCGCACTTTTAAATAATAACTTCAAAGAAATATTTTATTTTAAATAATTTTAATTTGTGAAAATGTTCATTAAAATTATATTTCATTTTGAAATATATTTAAAAACAAATTATATAATATTTTAAGATATTTATATTTCCACGTTTTTGTGCTCGAGATATGCTAAAAAAAAAGAAGAGAAAGGTTCATTAAAAAGGAATCACAAGGATTGAAAATAGTAATTAAATGATCACAATTTTATTTAAGTAATTTCATTGTTCATATATCTTATAGTTGTCCAATCACGGCATTTTTGCTTTGTATGACCGAGATTGTAAATTTGTAGCATGGCATATTTTTATCACATGCGATATTCTTATCGAATGCGATATTTTTATCGCATGTGATATGGAAATTTGTTGTAACATGGCATATTTTTATACCCTGCTACACTCCAGGTACCATTTGGTATACTGCCTATACACATACCACATACATGCTGAGGTTATTGTCAGTTTCACAAATAACCATCTCTTATTCCTGCCCGTGCTTGTGCATAACCTCCAAAACACAAATCAGCAATTATATTTCTACATCACGATCACACCACATTTATATAAATTTCTAAGCATTTTCAATGCACATTTAAATGTATAAATTAACAGAAAATAAAACAAAAAAATTTTAAAAACAACAATTCACAATTATTATTATTTTTAAAATCATTGCACAATATTAATGATGATTTTTTTTATAATATTTTATATTTCCATTACTTGTATCTGGTTGAGGAAATTTGTATAAATTAAATAAAATATTGTACCCGGATGTCGATAAAACTATGACTACAAAATCCAATTAGTTAGCTATATTTTTTTTTATAAAAAAAATAAATACATAATAAATTCCCTTAAATTGATATTTTCTATTAAAGAAAATCAGTCTTATGGTTTTTCACTAGAAGCAAAAAATGATTTTTCTATAATAAGGAAACTCTGTGACAGTTTTGTTTGGTGCATAACATTATACTTAATATCCGTTCCGTTGTTTCCATCTTTATTCATAAATACAATATCCAAATAGGATCCTTTCAACTCAACTTAGTTTGCAAGTTATTAAAATTAATTGAAAATTTCTTACCTAATTTTTTTATTTCTAAAATAAATTATGGAAATTATTTTATTATATTTTATATTACTTTTCATCTTTAATTCATTTGATTAAAAAATAAATGTACATAAATATGTTAATTAATTTTAGATCAATCAATATTATAATGATTATAATTTAAGTGACTAATCTAATAGGTCATATAAATAATATGAAAATTTCCTTAACATTCTCTTGTTATAATTTTAATAAGATAATTTATTTAAGAAATTGATAATTAATTTTAATGTTATATAATTTATTTACTAAATTATACTTTAATTATTACAAGTCATCTTCAAAATTCAGTAGATACCAGAAATTATATAAAACTGTTCATATTTTTCTGTTACTTAAAAGTTATTGATAAGAAATATTTCTAAATTTATAATTTCTTATGCTTCTATAATTAGTCAACTTTATGAATAAAAATCAACACAAATTTATATTAAAATGGAAATTGTTAATCAGCAAAAATTTTCTATTTTTCTTTTTGTTTCTATAATTTTCTTAAAATATTTAAACTCTTAATAGTCCTTATCCCATTATTTTAATGATTTGTAATTTTTTTTTCTCGTATCAAAAAGATAATTAGATAAAAGATTTCAAATATTTCAAATAATTATGTTTAATAAAATACCACTTTTTATAATTAACTTAATAATTATTATATTATTTCTATTTCGTATTATATTTTGCTCGTCCTAAATAGAAATTCTATTAAAAACGTATATAGTCACTTTAAAAGAAATTTCAACTTCAAATAATTTACATAACATAAATTTTATATATTACATATACCAAAAAAAAGGATATATGTATAGCTCATGGGAAAAATTCAAGAAATTCGTCCTATTAACATTTTTCTTTTTCTTTTTTTCAAAAATTTTTAAAGTATTTTATTTCATATAATTATATAAACCATTTAAAATTTTACGTTTTTAACATTATAAAATAATTTCCATCGTTTTGGTTGTTGCCTTTCATTTCAAAGGAGTTGAATATTTTCTTTCTATTTTCTTAAAATTAGAAAATGAAAAACTTTTTTTCTATATAATTTTTTAATTTTCTTTTAACTAAACTCAATTTCAAAAGTACTTTCAATTATGTATTTATCACTATACTTTTTGAAAGGATATATACATATTATATATTTAAATTTATATATGTACAGGATATAAATTGAAAAGCATGTGGTTCAAAAAGTTTAAGTAACTTTAGAATGTAAAAGTAATGACAGATGGTATTACAAATTTAGTTTTTGTTGAAATTTTTTTACATTTTTTTTAATGGTTTTAGTAGTACCACATTAATTAGATTAAAGTGTTTTAAATGTACCATTTTAGTATGTGTGTCAAAAAAGTGATATTAAATTGTGTTAAATGATAATTATATATACTTAAACAATTTAGCTGTGTTGATGATATATGAAAAATTTAATTTCAATTGAAAATTAGAAATAAAAAATAACATTTATATACATTTAATACTCAATTGAATTAAAAATTCTATAAAATTAAATAAAAAACCATTTGAAAAATTATGCTTAGTAGATAAAAGTTTCAAGCATAAATTCAATCTGAAATGTGAAGCGTATAAGTTTCATTTTCTGTTCACCATAAACATATGTTTTATACATTAAATTTTATGAAATTGATGTATACAAGTACTACTGAAAAAAGTAGATATTATTTAGTTTTTTTAAGTAGATATTATTTAGTGCACGAACATAGTTTACATAATAGAAATGAATAAAAATAATTTACTTCATTTTAAATTAATATATTTAAGAGAAAATTAATAATTGAAAATAAAATTAAAACAAAATATAAGAAAATATAAAAATTAATTTTTTAGAGAAACTATTATATATGTACTCTCAATACTGAATGTACAGAATCTTGTATTAAGCATATGTGCATCATAATACATAGTTCAATAATTCTATATATTAACTATTGTTCTTATTTTTCAATAAATAATTGGCATGATCCATTAATGATTAATTACAGAAAAACTCATTGCACCTGTTAATGACAAACATAAAGTGAAATTACAGAATTTTTTTTTGTTATTTCATTAAATTAAATTATATTTTCCTAGAATAATGTTCTATATAAATAAAATTACTATTTTGTTTTACGCTTTTGAATAAATTGTGTTAGGACATTGAGGGGTAAATCACAACTTCTCATTATTAAATTACTAATCTCATAATGTAGCATTAATGATTTTTCTTATATTTGTGCATAATATTTTCCAACTAATCTGATAAGAAATGAAAAATTGCAATAACAATTGGTATACTCATTCAAATTCTAATCGAATTTCAAATCTTCCTTATATTACATTTTCACAATATTATGCCTAAAAGTCAATTTATTTCTGCAAATTTAAAATAATCCGACTTTGTATTATAACTTACCCATAAAATATTCTTCACTTTACCATGGAACAGTAAAATATACTTGTAATAATTGTTAGTATACCTAACCAATATTATTAAGTTACTTGCAGGTAAAAATAAAAATTAAATTCATATTATATCTTTAATATGTTACATGAAATAACGTGTAAAATGATTGCCATTTATTACACAACATGGTTTTTTAATCAATTATCATGTAATTTTCACTATAAAAAAATTAGCCACCATGTAACCATATTTTTTGCACCTTATTTTTATGTTGTAACTATGCAATTATATTTAATATCACCTTCGGGTCTTTTATAATTCAAAAATCCCATAACAAAAAATTAAAAATTATCTACATGTTTATGTAGAACTTTGTTTTTATTGTTATTACAGGTAGTAATTTGTAATATTCCCCCATTTTGTAAGAAAAATATATATATGTATTATATTATAAGTATAAAGAGAATAATATCGAGGAAAAAAAAGAGCACAATTGTATTCATGCTTCACTGCATTTGATTTACACAAAAAGATGAAGAAATATTAAACAAGCAAATAAATGAAATCACAAAAAAATGTAGTGAATAAAAAAAAAGTGCATTCATAAATTTGTGCAGGAATACACAAGGATAAATGTCAAGGTGAACAAAAGGATTTCTTTTTCTCATTTACAAAAATTTCAATTTGTTTCAATGAAATTTATGAGCTTTTAAATATAACATATACATATATATATATATATATATATATATACATAATCATTTGCAGTATACTTAATTTTTTGTATGACAAATAAGTATGTATATAATAATTTTTTTTTCTAGATGTATGTAGGTAGAAACTTCCGAAGAATTTTAAAGCATCTTTTTTGTATTAATGTTTAACCTAAATAAAAGCTTACGATGTACTAACTAAGAATTTATCCAGTTAGTGTATAAAATTTAAATATTAGTCTACTTTTTTCATGAAATTGAAAATTCTGTTGAAATATCCTACTAATTTCGGAATCTGCATTTAAAATTATATATTAATGCTAATTAGATATCATAATCAATTATTGAGGTAGAGCAGTAATATTAAATATTCAAACATACCTCTACACCTTAATATTTCTAAAGTATATAGAATTTTTTTTTTATAATATATTTTACTAATGAAAAAATAGCAAAAATATTATCCTTATGGGAATAATTTTACTATTAAGATTAAGGACTTTTTTTATATTTCTTGAAAATATTATAACAGAGAAAAAAAAAAATTTGTGTATGAATATATAATTTCGACTACATAAAGTTTTCATTAAAAATTATATAAATTTTTTTGTACATTATTATATACATAGTATAATTTTTAGTATAGGTTAAAGGAAAAGCTGGTAATTATACGGTCTTTTTTTTTTTGTTTTGTTTTGTTTCATAACCGGCAGCAAGAATTTTTGTGAATAATTAGAAAATCCTTCATAAAGACATTGTTTTATTATAATGAACATATAAAAGGAAAACATATTTTGCATATAATACATTTCCGTTTTATAGAAAGAAAAAAAAACTTACTTAAACAAAAGCTTCAAAAAAAATTATAATTTTGTCATCATGATTTAAAACTTAACACTTTCTAGTTATTCTTAATTTACGTTTCATAAAATCATTTATAATTTATAAATACAAAAAAAAAGAAAAAAAAAGATGAAAAATATAAATTAAATTATATACTTTAAAACGAATTGGACTATTATTAAATTATTTGCTAAGATATTTCACAAGAAAAATAAATATTTTTCCATAGAAGATGGAAAATTTACATAAAAATATAAATCGTATTAATTATTTAAGATTTTTCAAGAAATGTCAGATTAATAGAAAAAAATTAAAAATTTAAATAAATTAAATTTGTTTATTAACATTAATTTATTTGACTTATTAATAAATTAAAATAATAAATTGTATAATTATTTATAGAATTATCATAAATTTTATGTTGTTAAATATATATAAATATTTATTGTGTAAATTTTCATTATATTTCAAAATTCAATTTAATATTTCAAACGAATTTAAAATAATTATTAATAATTTGTTCTTATTATATTTTTGAGAAGTTTTGAAATATTTTACCTAGGAAAACGACTGTAAACTTGTAACAGAATACTGTCGCCATTATATTGAAAAACATTATGATTATTATTTAGGTCAAAAAAATGATTTATAAATATATTTTTTTACCCGAAGCCATTTTTATAAATTATAGTTATCGATATAAAGGATTTTTCTTTTCTTTTTTCACGTCAGGTACAATTTAATTTTTAATTTAATAACATTTATATGTATAAGAAAATTTTGAACTGTAAATAAATAATTTAATTCAATTTGATTGGAAAATATTATTCAGATTGTATTTACCATTCAAAAATTTAATCATTTTAATGGTATTGAATTATTAATATAATTTTTGATATATTAAAAAAATTCATATTTTCCATTATTGGATATGATATTGAGGTAAATATTAATTAAATTAAAATAATTATTAATATTTTACCCAAAATGAACATAAGGATAATATACATAAGGATAATAATATTCTCTCAAATAATTATTAAAGTCAAAAATATTTATTAGACCCTTTATTTCATCATTGTCCTTTTATAAACGAGACTTTTAACAACTTTTTTTAATATTATGACACGAAAATCCTTTTACTAATTAATTTTTTTTATTATTGTCTAATATTTACAAATATAATAAAACTAAAAACATATTCAATTTTTTGAATAAAAAATTATATATTTCTTCTGGTATAAATGTAAACTTAATAATTATTATTATATTTTATTTTACAGAATTTCAGTTGTTTTCATATTTCTATGCTGATATCATTTAAAATGTTATTTTTTATATTATCCTTTTTCATTTTACTGGATCATTTATTGTACTCTAGTTAATTACGAAAATCATTATGTTGGGAATAGAGTAATTATGCTTCTGTAATATTTTTTTTTATATTAGAATTCGTTAAGAAAACATAGAAGCTAAAATTTGTTCTAAGTTTTATTATCTTTCTTAATGAGGTGGTGTGGTGGTGGTAATTAGTTTTTTTATTTTGGTATATTGATAAATTAATCAAGTACGATGCAGTTTATTTGAAGGAATATATAAAGGAGAATATTAAATCTGAAATATCATCGTTTAAAATAAAAATAAATTAAGATAAAATCATTAAAATAAAAAGACTTTTTGCCGAAATTAGGAAAAACTTATTTATACAAAACACATTTTGATTTTTCTCATTTAAATTTTTTATATATGTATATGTATAAGATAAGTAATATAATTTCTTGAGCTTTAACAGATAATTATTATTAAGTAAAACAAAAAAAAAATTAATTACACTAATTAAATAACATAATTCAAACGTTATAATTACCATTAATTTTTCATAATATTATTATTCTGTTTCTAATATTGTTCTATATTATGGCAATTATTTGATTTACCATAATAAAGCTTATTATATTAATTAAATTAAGAAAATGGCGAATAATTCAATCTGGATAAAGAAAAGTTTCTGAAAAATGATATTGTCGTTTCAATGACAGTGAGGACATTTCAAAATATTAGTTCATTTTTTTTGTTTTGTTTTTGCAAAAGTCAATATTATGGCTGCAATTAATTAATGGAATAAATAACTCTTATGAATTAAAACATTTGTCGACAAAAGGAATGAATTCGATGGGTTGTTGGGATAAGACCATATAAGACAAGTATAAAACTATATGTATATATATATATATATTTAAATTCAGAAATTGATTAAAAATGAGATGCCCATAGTCATTCACAATATATAACAAATGGAAAATATTAATTGGTTACTTATAATTTAAACAAACAAAAAACAATTTTGAAATTTATATCAAAATTATGGCAGTTTGTGATATACCTTTTTTTTTAAAAAAAAATCATTTTCAGAAAATATGCACTATTAAAATTTATTTTCTGTAGGAACAAATATTTGAGCATGACAGAATTTAGATTTGAAAGTTAAGATTAAATTTACATCAAATATTTACATACTATATAAAAAATCTAGAGAATTTTAATTAAAATATTAAACAAATTTGAATTTTGTTGATATAACCTAATACCAAAATAAAAATAGAAATTTAATTTTGTCAAAAAAAAAAAAACGATTCATACAAAATGCAAAAAAAAATCTCGATAAAATATAATTTTGTAAAAAAAAAAAAAATCCAATTTCATCTTTACAGAAGGATATGAATTTTAAAAAAGTTTATCAAAATATTGACCGATAGTGAATTACTTTTTTATCGACATTGCATAAATATTATATACTATATTTTTAAGGTTTTTATTATCGATTTAAATTTATATGAAGGAATCACTTCAAAAATTTTTTTTTTATTTCAATGAGAAATTCAATATTAATTTATATATGCGCTACAATTGAAACACGTAGATTGTTGGCTATAACAAAATATTCAAATTCACTATACGCTATTTATTCATATTGTTAAATTCATAGTACATATATGTATAGTACATTGAAACTTTTGAATACCAACTATTAGTCAGTTTTATTATACATAATATCTTATATTCATCATATATATTTTTTTGTAGGTGCAGAAAAAGTATTTGAGATTTTAATGTTTGTTCATTTATTAGTTTTTCTATAATCTCTAGATAATATTATTGAGTAAGCTTCAAAAGTCATCAGAGTCCAGTCCAGGAATATCAGATATCTATATTTTAAACTCTTTCTTTGTACGTACCAATACAGTTCATTGAAATCATTAGCAAATTTCCTTAAATTGCTATATATTACTTTTTATTCATTTAAAGTTGTATTACTCCATACTCTAATTTCTGTGAATATACATTAAAAATAAAACAATTTCAATATTTCCCAACTTTGTCATCAATATTAATATTCAACATGTTTTCAAAATCGTAATTTTATATTAAGAAGATTTAGTAAGTACAAAACAATGTAAAATAGACAAATTGTATACAAGTTACTTACCATACTAACATTTCTCTACTAATATCCTTTTTTCCCCCTAAACTTACTATAATAAATAAAATAAAAATAAATAAAACACATAAAAAAGTTCTCTCTTCTTAAGTGCTGTTCATCTATGTCATAATTTTTATTTCCAAAAATTCATCTGTTTAATATTTTATTCAATAAATCAATAATATTTAAAATTATAATTAAGTTGTAATTGATTTTATTTTCTTATCAATTTTTTCTTCATTTATATAATATGCTTGGATCAATATATATAAAATCGGAAAAAAGATTATTGATTAAAATGGAACTTAATTTTTTTTTTTTTTTCACTATTTAAGAAGCGAAAAAAAATTTTTTCTTTTTTTATTATTATTTAAATAATTTATTTTAATTTTGTGGTATAATATGGTTTACGTTTTTTTTTTCTCAAAAAAAAAAAATTAAATATAATAAAATTAGGTGCTAAGTTTATGTAAACGCAAACAAAAAATCCTCTTTTTATCAGATGAATAAAAATTTTAATTTTGCCTTCTAAATAATTGTCATTCCTTAAAATCTAAATACACATTTTATTAGATATATATTTGTTGATTAATAAATTTTGGATAAATTTTTATAATATTTTGCACATCTATAATTATACATATACACATAAGATTAGTTATACATATATAAACATTTACATCTATATGTAGATGTATTATATATTATAATGAAAATATTATTATGAATGTTGCTATATAATTTATTGACAACATTTAGAATATCTTTTACATTACATTTTTCTTTTTTTTGGAAATTGTATCTTAAATTTAATAAATTTTTTTTTTAACATTTTTTAAAATTTTATAATTTTTTTTTTTAATTTTTTTATATTTTTCACTACATTTTTTTTCCCATCGTTAATACATTTAGAGATAATTGGTATATATAATAAATTTTCTTAATATGGAATATTTTTCATATAATGATTTTAATATTGTAAAAGGATATTTTGAAAACAAAAAAAAATTTGACATTATTACAATTGATATTTTATATATATAATTGTTTCTATAGGTAATTTTATTAAATTTATCTAAGAATAATTCGTTAGCTTTTATAATATCAAATTTTGCTTCGATTTTAATTAGCTTAATATCAATTTGCTTTTGAATTATTCTTAATATAATATTATTTATAAGTAATTTATATTTTCAACTATATTTATGTTTAAAATAATTAATTATTGTTAAATATTAAATTTTCATTATTATTATTTTGAATTTTATTATTATTATTTATGTTGACAAATTGTACTTTAAAGAGAGAGAGGTTAAATTAACTCTTTATACAAAGAGTTCAAATACAATTATATATTAGTTATTATTTATTTATATATTTTGAATATTATTTTTTTTTGGATAAAACATTATATTTTTAATATTAATATTTTTTTAAAATTTTGTTTGTAAATAGTTTATTGATTCAGATTTCTTAAGTGTAATTATTATTATTATTTATCGACAGCATGACAAGATATTTAAATCATTACTTTTTTAATTCTTTTATAAACGAATATAGTCAACATCATCAAACTTATAAAATTGTTTTTCATGCAAAAAAAAAACAAAAAAACAAAAATAAATTTTTTTAAGTAATTTTCAATTTTTAATTGTCAATAAAAATAATAATTTTAGTAATTTTTGTTTTCTTGGCACTTTACTCGGATATAAAATTTATTAAATGTTGCGATAGAAATTTTTTTTGTAACATAACACAACAATAGCAACAAATATTTTTATCGCAACATTTTTCTACATACATTCCAACATTTTCACAATAATAAATTGATTTTATTATTTAGAGAAGGTTTTATTTTTTTTAATATTCAAATATTCTTATTATCCCTGCCCCCCATATATTTTGAAAAAATTTATTTAAATTTATCCATAATATTATTCTTATAATATAATTTTAATAAGTGAAATGTCAAGAAAAGAAAATTTTAAATTACATTTTAATTGACATTTTAAATTATTATATATTACGAAAAGAACTTAAATAATTTATTTTTAGTAAATAATAAATTTTATAAGTTTATGCATTATAAAAACTCTTAAATCTCATAAGCCCCAAGTCCATGAAATTTAAGAATGATTTGTTTTTTGTTTTAAATTTTTTTTATTAAAAATTTTTATTGAAATATTTTTTTATTTAAAACAATGTTTTTTTAATAAAAATTTTTATTTTTATAAAATTAAAAATATGTTAAATTTATAAAACTTAAATTTTTGATGACATTGTTTTTAAAATCAAACTAATTTGTAATAAATAAAAATTTTATATTTTTGTAGTTATGATTTATTTAAAATTTAATAATGAGTAATTTCTTGAAAATAGACCGATTTCTTCAAAAATGTATTTTTAAGAAAGAACTCATTTAAAAAAATTTAATTTATTTAATTTTAATATTTTATTTAATATATAAAATATTAAATATTTTAATTATTTTAGGGAATTGGTTTAAATATAATTTACAAAAAAAAAAAATATAATTAATTTTTTTTTGTCTGGTTAATTTGAACTTTTAAATACATTTATAATAATTATTAAAATGTTAATATTTTTTTTTATTTCAATTAAAAGCATTTTAAAAATGTTTATGAGTTATTTTAGATAATATTTAAAGATTATTATATTTAATTAATTTATAAAAATTTAATTTCGTTTTTAGTTTCAAAATATTTAATTGATTTTTATATAATTTCAATATTGGAATTTCTTTTTTTTTCTGTTTTTAATTTGCTTTTTTGTGTATTATAATAACTTTGAATTTTGATATGCCAATTTTTAATTGAAAATTTGTGAAAATTTTTATATATACATTTTATTTTGTATATAATTATACGTATATAAATATTTGTAAAATATAATAAATAATCATATTTTAAAATAAAAATTACAAAGCGTAAAATAATTATATTAAAATTATATTAATTGATTTTTAATATTAATTCATTTAATATAATTTTAATTATTGATTTATAAAATAAAAATTAATACCATTTTATATTAGATATAAATATGATGAACAGTATCGATGATATTATTGACATTGATGATACTTTTAAATGACTTGAACCATTACAACCATCTTCATTACAGCAATGTATTTGTGTTTCCCAGATTTCTATATTAAACGAAAATATTTGTATAGTATAGTAGAAAAGGTTTAAGTATTAAGTCGCTCTTTCTTTGATAAAATTAAAATTTCATTATTATTAAAATTTTATTATAATTTATTTATAAATAAGGAAATTCTAACATAATATTCAATATATTATTTACAGATTATTGGCAAGAAACTTGAAATAAAAGTATGTAATATCACTTGAAATTTTATTTAGTAAAATGCCCAAGTGACTGAAAATATTTTGAACAAAACTTATCATTAAAATTAATGATAAATGTTGGCATGACAATTTACACTTAAATATGTAGTTATTTGTACATATATATTGAATTTGATACCAAACCCAAAAATATTTGTCAATACATAAAATAATGCTATTCATGTCAAATATACTTCTTCAATTGTAATATAAACTTACCTTTTTCAGTGCATTCAGTTGCGCAATCTCTTACTGTTGATAGCAAGGTCACGTATTTCTGAGAAAAAAAATGACAAAAATTAAATTTTCAAAATATATTTCATTATTTTTTTATTTTTAAATTTTTTCAACATTATTTTTAAATATATTTTTGTAAAACACTAAAAAATAATGACATGAATTGACCTATACTCTTATATACCCTTATTGACACAATAAAATGTCATAAGGATGGATACACATATTGTGGTGTATCATCTCCATATTCTATACTTTATAATTTCACATGCATTGAAATATTTCTTTCATTATTAATTTTTTTTTTCTGTTGTTAAATTCCACATTTGAGTAGAAATAAAGAGCAGAGGCATTTGGTTTGTTCATCATCATATTTTCAACAAATTGTATATTATATACATATACATTATACAGAATGTTTAATCTCTTGTATATATAAATTTGAAAAAAAATTGCTATTGGCATATTTGTATGTCACTTGTCTTTGTCTATATCCAAGCCGAAACATAATTATTCATATATTATTTACTAGCCTTGGCTAACTGAATAAAAATTTATACCACATATGTCAGTCAACATTATCATCATCAGAGTGCAAGGACGATATTAAATATTCAGCTTTTTTTTTGAATGGGAAAATTGTTTTTGTTCATATAATAATATTGATGTACATGTTTTTATTCAGTTTGCTAGAATTTAGACCAATTGTCATGTTAAATTTCATGTTAAATTTTTTTTTAAATCTTATGTCATGATATTTACATATACATAGATAGAAATTACATGAAATTTTTCTAGTTTCGTTTATGTTTTTTACATCTATAACATATTTTTTTATATCCTTTTAAATATATGTGACTTCCTTATTACAGTTTTTTTTTTGCACAAAATAAATTACTTGTTACAATTTGATGATGCCTCTTCATGGAACAGAAAGTTCACTAAAATAATAAAATTAGATATACATACAGATATATGTGCGGATTTGCAGTCCAGAAATATGAATTTTTGAATTTTTAATTGCTATTTGTATATTACACTTAATTATGTCTATAATTAAATTGTTATTAATTAAATCAAATGTCAGGAATTGGAGTTTCCAAAAATATTAATGAAAATTATCATTTAAAATAGTAAATATTCATCCAAAAATGATATAAGATTGTTGACATGATATTAGACTCCCAAAAAATTTCATTTATAATTCAAGGATAACCATTAATAATAAAGAAATTAATATAAAATCGAATTGGTTTACATGACAAGTTCATTTTAATTTATATTTGATACCTGATGTTATTTAATTTTTTTATCTTCTCCAATGAATGACAAATTAGATTTTTTTTTATATATATTATTTAATACTATGATAAATATATCCCTAAAAAATAATCAAAATAATAAATTAAGTACGAAAAATGCTTTTCAAAAATCTCGTAACTTTTAAATAAATTGTCAATATCTTCGATTGATTTTGTCGTTAACTTAACAAAAAAAAAAAAAAAAAAACGAGAAAGTAAAATTACATTATAATAAAAATTGGACCAGTTTTGTTTTTTTATTAGATTGTTTTTATTTTATAGACGAGTCTATTTCTATTTCTTATCGAAAACTTAATTTATATTTTTTGTTCCCTTTCCGATCATTTGTCAGATAAATGTCAATAGATAAAAAAGAAATGTTACAATATTTATGATTTTTATCTCAGATTTAACACACAAAATAACAAAATAATTTAAAGATTGTATATTTTTTGTTTTTGTATAGTAAATATCTTTTTTTTTAATTTTATAATAAAATTTTCAGATATCATGGTGTATACTAAGTCATTTAGTTAAATCCCAAATTTATAGAAAAGATTCATAAAATTTAGAAAAAAAATATCATTTAAATAAATATTCTTTATAAATTTTAATATTGATTTTTCTTCTATATGATCCTTAGACCATGGATGGCGTTTTAAAATTTAAATAATACACTGGTAATAAAATTATTCGAAATTATTTAATAGTTTTAAAGATTTTTCAATTACAAAAAATTCTTACACAATAATTGTATATAAATGATATATTAAACACTTTTTTTTAGATCATTTCAGCCAATTTATTATTAACAGATGCTTTGACAATCTATCAAAAATGCAAAAATTTTAAAATACCATTCAACCATAATAATTGATACTTAAAGAATCTAGAATCATAAAATATTTAGTTATGCATATTCAAGTATCGAAAACAAATTTTATTTTCCAAAATGCTTTGAGTATTTTTTACAAATATTTACTTAAATTTTTTTTTTAAATAATATTTCTTTTCACTTGACTAAGTTTTGTATAAAATATCCTTAAGTAAGAAATATTTCTTTTTTGTAGCTATAAAATCAATAAGAAATTTGTTTTCATTTTTACCAGTTATTGTTTATACATTAAATTGTACAATTTTCCAAGAAAAAAAAAAATATATTCCTTTTAATAAAACTTTTTATTATATATAATTTTCATTTTTTTTCGATCACAAATTCCCTTAACTTGATTAGCCTATTTTCTTGGATATTTTAGTATCATCAATGCCAATCGAAATAACAATATATATTTGAAAATTATACTAAAAAAAAAAAAAAGAGCAATCTTTTTTATGCCCATATCAAAATGATTTTATATTTATCTTATGAAACAGATTGAAGGTAATGAGGTGACACTTTAAATGTTAAATGGTTTTTTTTTTCATTTTAAATATTTATAGATAATCGAATAAAATTTTTGTATATAGATAGAAATAGTGTTGTTCGGTTTTATTTTATGGAAGGGAAAATATTAACAAATATATTTTTTATATTTGTATAGCAATTCTATCTACAGTTGGTCACAAAAGTATCCGGCCACCCTACTTGGTTCAAAATATTTAATGTTTTTCAATTCATTTTCAATTAAGTATTTTTTTTAATATTGGCTATAAAAAGCCTTTACTAATGCACTTTATAATACTAGAAAAACATATTAGAAAAATCAATTAATTATCAGAAAAACTTACATAGCTGTCCGAACTCATAAAACAATTGACACTAAAGTCGGCCACTAAGTGTGTATGCATACCCCAAAGTAAGTTTAATTACCAAATAGTTTCCCCAAAGTAAGTTTAGTTACCAAATAGTTTCCAAATAGTGCGCCTTTCGAGAAAAATTGTATTTCCGAATTATGTACTTAATTGTTTGGTTGTCGATTTTTTCTGAAGTATAATTAATTTTGATATTTCTATGATTGGATTGTAAATTACAAGACTAAATAATGTTAAAAAATAATAATTATTTGTTTTCTGATATTTAAAACTTAACGTCTAAGATTAATTCTACTGAATAAAAGAAGTGGCCGGATACTTTTGTGAGCAACTGTATGTATAAATACAGTTTTCTCACTAAATAATTTGGTCCATTAAAGTTTCAATAAAGTGATAACATTTTTTTAATTTTTTTTTATAATGTTGATAAATATGTAACTAAATGACTTAAATTATATCAGATTTCACAGATTTGTATACAATGTTAGCAACGATTAAAATCGATTTTTATTTTCATTTTTAAATGAAATCATTTAGAACTGAAATCATTTAGAACTGAAAAAATGAGATAAATCTCAAAAATTGTAATTTATATGTGAATGGAAATAGTTTTTCTACTTATTTTATTTGTCTAAGCTATTTACATTTAATGGAATTAATGTCAATAATTTTTTTTTGTCAACCATATTAACAAATGTAAAAAAAATAATTACTTTTGGTAAATTACTATTAGATCGTTAGAAAATATTGTTGAATAATTTCCTAAATTGAATTTTTTATTAGTATATCTCAAAAAAATTATCAAAAATAGTAGCACAATTTTTTTTTTACTAAAAATAGAAATTTTAATTACAATTTAGTTATTTAATTAAGTTTTAAGAAATTTATTAAATTTTAATTGAATATTACAAAAAATTTACCAATCATTTCGATGTGATTAAAGTAAAATCGAATGCGCTTTATATAATATTTAAATCTATAATGATACAAAGTAAACTAATTATTTCAATAAATGCAATAATCCAGGCCATGTAATTATCAACCTTTGTATTTGTATTTATCTAATTTTTTCTCGTTTTCATTCTAGTAATATCTAAATTTTTATTTTTATAATGGGTTTGAATTGTTCATTTTTATTCTATCAAATCGTACCCAGTTTAAAATGCATAAAACTAGTAAATGTATTAAAAATAAATTTAGAAGATAAAAGATTTGTAAAAAAAAATTTAGAATATAATTGGATTTTCAGCAATTTATATTTAAATATTATAATGAAAAATTTATATTTCCAATTTATATTTATATAATACTATAAATTGGAAATTTTGAATTATATTTATAGTATTTTATACTATGAAAATATAACATAAACCTATCTATAGTAAAATATAAAATTTAAATTAAAAACATTACATTTCCGATTTTATTATTTTAACACAGAATTATGGTCTTGTATATACATCATGTTTCATAATATTATTATTTTATTTAGATTTACTACAAGACAAAAAAACAAACAAACAAAAAATATATTTATGAAATCAAATATTTATAGAATATTTTTAACATAAATAATATTTGAACAAAATATAAAAAATTATATTTATCTTTCCGATTCAACATCAAAACTTTCCTGTTCTTGTGTTTTTTTTATTTTTATGTTATTCCTTTTATTTAGAAATCTTGTTCAAATAAATTGTGTAGCAGGAAAACTTTTAGGATCATATACTACTATATACATATATACATAATATATATTATTGCTGAGCATAACTAATTTTATCTTAATTTTTTTGTGTAAATGAGACCATTTCCAGAAAGAACAAAATACATATTTTTTTTTCTCTGTGCTATAGCAATTAAATTTAATTATATCAAAAATGTCTAAACATTTTTCCCTAAATTAATCATTTTATTTAGGTAGATATATATTTAATATAATATATATATATATATTTATTTTCATCCTAAAATAACCTTTGTTCTTTTAAAGAGTAAATATTTAATAATATTTTGTATAAAAGTCAAAAAAAAAAAAAATTATGAAATATAATACATAAATTAAAATTTAAATTAATATCTATGTAAATATAAACACTTTATTTTTGATGGCCGCTGAAAAATAATATGTCAACCGCAGCAAAACGACTGTATACGTTTAATAATAAATTTCTGAAGGGCCAAAATTAATTATGTTTTAGATCATTTACATAATTACCAAAAAAAAAACAAACAAAAAAAATGGATCGAGGTAGAAAAATTAAATCGCAAAGATGGGTTAAATATAATTTAGGATTCAAGTAGCATATACATTTGGATATAGGATTATCTTTATCTATATTCATCAGTCAAGTATGTTTTTATTGTCTTATTAAATTTATTAAAAATTGATTTTTTTTTTCTTCAGAGATTTTTAATTAGATTTTTATAAAAGTTTATTATAAATTGGATTTAGATTTGAAAAAAAAAATTAAAGTTAATTAAAAATTTCATTGAATATTTAGAGTTTGTATGATAAGAAAAATTAAAAGTTACACCATAAAGGAAAGCAGAAACGCATTGTAAAATGAATTGAAATATTGCATTTCAATTACATAATTAATTTTATCAGAATTAATTATATAATTATCGGTATCATTTATAGTTTTAATTAATATTTGACTACATGAATTATATAACAGCTAACAGTTTTACAGACCTGTTGATTTATTTTAAAAATTAAAATAATAATAACGAAAATTTAATATTTTTGTTATGGTTCTAATGAGGTTTCTATTAATTTTATACTAGACTTAGATCAAACTACGAATTCGACCAAATTCAACAAAGTAGTCTATATACGTATTTAATTTTACCAAAGCATTTATCAATCATTATTTCAGTATATAATAAGTATAAATTATCATCATTTTCATTAATTTGATAAAGTTTTTATTTATTTAACACATAAAATTATATTTCAAAAAACAAATTAAATTAAATACATAATATCATTTAATTAATTTTTTTTTTTATAAATATACCATCATCATTAATTTCTACTTTGAATATTATAAAATATTAAAAAAATGGGTCAATAACTTTCTGACACAATCAATTTTTATCATTGTAACAACAGAACGAAAAGTTTTTAAAGACGATTATGTTCCATTCCTACTATATTATACCATAATTACTTTGAAATAATATTATTTCTTCAGAAAAAAAAAATTAAATTATTATTATATATACATTTTAAATACCAAAATGAAAATTATTTCTTGATAATGAGAATTCAAATTATAAAAGAATTGAAATTTAATTAAAATATTGTAAAATTATATTTAAACGAAAAGAGAGAAAAAGTTCATTTAAAGAAAAACAAGAAAAAGGAAATTTATAATTTTTTATATTTTATTTCAATTTTCAATTTCCAAAAACAAAAGAAAGAAAATATTCGTTTTTTCTTTATTAATTATAGTAAACAATTTGAAAAATAAAATTAATTTTTTTTTTAGAAGAACGACTTTTTATGATAAAATCAATTTTATATAATAATTTTTTTTTTATTTTATTTTCTACCCCTTAATATATAATTATATTAAGCTTCAATTGACAATTACTTCATTTTCGTTTATTCCACACCCTCTTAATAAATAAATTAAAATTAGGCGTGATGCAGAATGTGAGGTCTGGTTGTGACCTGCGACTGTAGCTTTTTCTCTCTCTAGCGTTAAAGCTAGAACCAAACACAATGCTGGCGTAATTTTATAATTTTATGCACAAAATTTGTCGTAATATAATTCATAATAAATATTTAACAATAAATTGCCCCCAAAACTTATAATTGCCTGTAGTAATAAATTTTCTAACGATTGCGTTTTTTATTCAGTATTGGCAATACTGAAAAATTGGCAACCAACATTGTGCATTGGCAACCAACATTGTATTTATTTCTATTGATTTTCATACGTTCAAACTTTTTTCACATTTTTAATCACCAGTACAGTTAACGCTGACATTCTGCGTCGCACTTTAGGAAAAAAAAAATGATTTTTTTGTTTGTGGAAATCTGAATGAGGCGAATATAAACTTCAAGGTCTGTTGTGACCTACTTGAGAGAAAAAATAAAACCCCCTGAGGGTGTTAATAACAACATTGAAATAGAATTAGTCTTCTTATATATTTCTTTTTGATTAGGAGTAAAAAATTAATTCCCATAAAATAAAAGAAAAAAAGTTTTCTTTTTTTTCTACGTTTTTATATACGAATTGATTTTATTCAAACTTTTATTTACCCTCCATATAATATAATATATAATTAGCAGTAATTATTATTGCTTTTGTGTTATTTATTCAAGAAAATTATGTTTCCTATTAGCGAATTTTACGTAGGTATATAAAAAGAATATTCTTAGCGTATTATAATGAATTTCGTTGAACGAAACCCTCGTTAAAACAGGCAACTTACAAAACAAAAACAAAAAAAAAAACAGAATTACATAGAATAAAAAAATGAAAAAAAGGAGAAATTTTATCTGATTATGTCCCCAAAATATATTTTTTTTCTTGGTGAGTATATTTTTTTGGGATTTTATTTTGCGCTTATCTAAAGAGATCTTAAATAATTTTTTTTTTTATTACACCATTGAATTTTCGTTTTATTATTATTATTATTTTTTATACTATATAAGAGCTTTCCCTTTTTTTCTGCTACATTTAAACAATAACAAAAAAAAAGGTAATAGCAATTAAGTTTGTGCTTATGCAATACCAATAAAACATTATGTTACAGAAAAAAGGATCTAAATATCCTGAAAATATTATACATTTTATCATACAAAAATGTAATTACAAAAGATTTAAATATATAATAATTAAAATATTTATGGTTTAAGGTCAATTTTAATGATTTATTAAATTAATAAAAATATAAAATTAATTCAAATAACTTTTTTTTTTAATTATTAGCTTAAAAAGTTTTTGTTGGTTATATTTTTTTTTTAAAAAGAAATGATTATAGAAGATTATAATTATTTAAGATATAATCAAAATGAAGTTCTTAGTAAATATAAAATATAGAAAATTATATAGAAAAAAAGAATTTGTAAGATTTAAAATTATTCTTACAGGGTTTTCCGATATTATTGACACTTCTTTCCAATTTTGTTGACACTCTTTTCCGATTTTATTGATACTTCTTTCCATTTTTAATTTCCAATTGTGTTGATATTTTTTTCAGATTGTATTGATACTTGTGCATTTTCGGTAATGCAGACTGCGCTTCAAGATAAAAATTTGTGTTTACCAAATATCGTCCCAATCCATCCAGAGGCTTTGACTGCAAAAGCAAATCTTATAGTAATGCGCAAAAAGTTTTTATAGTTCCAAGTTAGATCTTGAAGCGCAGTCTGCATTATCGAAAATGCACAAGTATCAGTACAATCTGAAAAAAATATCAACACAATTGGAAATTAAAAATGGAAAGAAGTATCAATAAAATCGGAAAAGAGTGTCAACAAAATTGGAAAGGAGTGTCAATAAAATCGGAAAACCCTGTAAGCTACTTATCTAAAACTGAAATTTATTCGACTCTTTTCAATTATAACTACATATTAAGAATGTCAGTGTTACATAAACTATAAATGATACCAGAGAACTGAAACTAATATTTTATTCAATTATTTCTTGATTCTTGTTACGCAAACTCAGCTTAAACCATTTATTAATCCTAAGCTTAATTAAATTATATATAAAATTAAATAATCTTAAAAAAAATCATTAAATTTTAATTGATTTATTTTTATTGATAAATATTTTAAATTCAAACGAATGTAACAAATATTATTTATATTCTCCGCTCGTTCAAAATTCAAATACTTCAAATTTTAATTAATTTTTCGAATAATGCACATAAATTCATACTGACGATCGATATGATTATAATTTTTATTTAAATTAAAAAAAAAAACTATTTAAATTTTTATAGTTGTCTGAACAACAGAGATTAAATCTAAATTTTTGCTACCAATACCAAGTATATACTCAAATAATATACTATGTATGTATATTGAAAATGGAAGAATTTTTTTTATTATCATCAATTGGAAATAATTGAACTTATTTTTATAAAAAACTAAATTTTTTTTTATTAAATAATCCACTCTCTTCTAGCTTTGTAATAAACAAACTATATACAATATATCAAAACTTTAAAAAAAAAACTACATTAAACTTTCAAAAGCCTTTTGAATAAATTTTTCTTTACAAAAAAATTTTATGAAGAAAGATAGAAATTTAAGAGAAAATTTTTTGTAATTATGATAATGACTAGTAAATATTTATATAAGTATTTGTATATTTTTATTTTTGTGAAAATATATTGACTGAGGTTGCATATTTTTTCTTAATGTTAGATATATACATATACAATTTTTGTATTTTTCAATAAATCTTATATTTATAAAAAAAATATTTTGTGTAAAAATCAAACTCATAAATCAAGCATTTCATTTCAAAAAAAAAAAAAACGTAGTTTACATTATATAATAAAATTTTATTTTATATTAAACTGTATAACTTTTCTACAGGATACCAAATTACTTAATGTATATTCATAATATATTTAAATATAGATTTTTTAAAATGAATTTGGTATGTTTATAGAATTTGTGAAAGTAAAGAAAATGATTTTTATATTTATTACAAAAAAGAATAACTTTCTTCAATATTTAATAACGAATGAAAAATAATTTGACGTAAATTACTCAATTTTTTTTTTTTTGCGCAATAATTTCAAACATAATCTTTATAATTTTTGAAGAAAAATGATTTGTAATAATAATACATAATATACTTTCTTATTAAAATCGAATTTTTTAAATTGTAATTTATTTTCTTCAATTGAATATTATTTTATTAATCATCAATATAATATTTTAAATGGAAAATAATTTCGAATATTGCTCATCCATACTATTTATGTCAAATAATAAAATAAAAATAGGTTACAAATAAAAATTGCAAAATAAGACTATGAGAATAATACTCAAAGTAAATAGGTATAGCTCAGTTAAGCTCATGCTAAGTGCTTTACATTGGCTAAGTGTTAATCAAAGAATTGTAATGAATATATTAGTAATTATATACAAAATGAAAAATAATAATTATCCAAAATATCTATGTGATCAATTAGTATATGTAGGAGATATTCATGATTATAATTTAAGAAATATTTCAGATTTTAGATTAGAATTATTTAGAGATCAAAGAACGCAAAATATGCTATTGTATAATGGTTTAAAAGTTTTCAATGAATTACCTTATGAAATAAGTGGAGAGTCAAATGTAAATATTTTTAAAAAGAAAATTGTGAAATATGTAAAATTTAGTTAGAAACAATATTTTTTAATTTTTAAAATGTATTATGTATATATAAAATGGTTATTTTTAACCAAATAAATAAATAAATAAAAAAAATAAATAAATAAATAAATAAAAAACTTGGTATTCTGTATAATATATATTGTCGAATTTTTTGGTAAAATTTATAATACGATCATTATTTTTATTATCTATAGTTGTTATTTTGAATATCTTTTTTTTTTATCAAACAAAACACAATCGTATTTAAATAAACTACAAATTTCATAACTTTAAATAAAGTTTAGTTTTATACAAAGACATTTTTTTTATTTATATAGCAAAAATACAAATTAAGTCACTTAATAAATTTCCAACCCACATCCTTGTAATCTCAATTATTTTTTATTTGCCTTTAAGCATTAAGTTTATTTATATACTTACTTAATATGATTTTTTAAGAATTTATTATTATAACTTTATATACCCTTATACCATTTTCTATTTAACGATTAATGAAAAATATTATATAACAAAAAAAAAATTAACCTCATTGATTAGATAAAGGATAATAAAACCACAGAAAGGATAGAAAAATCTCTTATTCTTTATTTTTTTGTTTTTATCATCAATATGGTTTTAATTTTCAATAAGAAAAACTTTTTAATTTTATTATGTTTTTTGTGTGTGTGAAAAATGATATTTTAAAAATTATAAAGTTAATCGTCTTGAATGAAATATTTCACATCATAAATCCTTTAAAAAGGATTTTCAAAGTAATGTTCTCATTTTATTTGTTGTGATGTTGTTAAAAAACAAAAAAAATTTTCATTTTTTTTTTCTCTCATTTTTTTTTTTTTTGTCAAAACAATTTCCTTATCTTTAATTTCACACTTTTGTTAACAAAACATATCATCACTTGTTCCCTTTTTTTATATATGTATATGTATATTTATTTATTTACCTGAGGATTTCTGTTGTACCCAAGTAAAACGTTTAATGTTTTGCTATTTATTAACAACGCCAACAAAAAAAAAACCAAAGAAAAGAAAATTTCTTTTTTTTTTGTTGTATACATAATCATCCACTCCATATAATACTCAATAGTAAAAAAAAAAGGACAAAATATATAAGGACAACAATTTCTATATAAATATATATATATTGTATATACTAAGAAAAAAATATATAATAAATATGTTTAGGTGCTTTCAACACTTTATCAGGCAAAAAATAATAATATATATAGCTATATAACCTAAAAACGGAAAGGAGAAATTATTTCCGGCCCGATAAAGCTATTAAACCAGGATAAAGCTATCATGATGGAAAAGCTATTTAAATATTTAAAAGTCTTTTATATATATATATATATATATATATATAATGTACATATACATGTATACATGTATTTATATTATTATAGAACATATGGATTTAAATTTAACTTATAGAAAGTTATCCTTTTTAAGTCTTTTGTATACATAATATACAATATAATATATAAATACATAATATAAAAACAAACATATAAAATTTTAGATTATAAATATATGTAATGTACATATGTATATAAAATGAAAAATCATACATACTTAATATAAAAGAGTAAAAGTTTAAGATAATATTTGTTGTTATTTTTTTTTTTTACCTTTATTTTCATTTTTAAAATTTTTGAATTTTGTGGTTTTCTGCCTTTTTAATATTTGTAAAATTTAAAAAGTTTTCATTTCATTATATGATTTAAAGGGATATATGAATTTATTTAGGGTTTAGAATTAAAAAATAACAAACTCTCGCTTTAAATCTCTACATCTGTAAATAATTCCAATTTTACATTGTAAACATTTCCATTCAATATTTCTCTCCGACATTTTTGGAGACCGCGCTATTCATCCTATAACCTATCTATATTATATTATCTCGAATGAAAAGAAGCTACACCTTTTCCAGTTGTAATTCAGAAAGCGTCAATTGTAATTCAGATTAGTCAACTGTAATTACAATTGATACTTTCTGAATTACAATTGGAAAAGGTGTAGATAAAATTATGAATGAAAATTTGGAAAAAAAACCATAATTTCACATTTCATTACTATCATCTGCCTTTCGCATATTGATGATAAAATAAAAATAATATTTCGAGAAAAATGTTAATTGCGAAATGTTGACAATGTAAAAATAGTCTTATATATTTAAATAAATAATAAACTTTATTTAATGCATGGTATAAAATTTTCCTAGATTTTGTTTTAATAATATTATCGGTTATTTAAATATTTTGGATCAAGAGAATATTTGAAAAAATTGTATAAAAGTTTTGATAGGCAAAAAACAAAAAAAAAAAACGATAATAATTTTATTTCTATTGTTTTTTAAGGATTAAAATTTATTTTAATTTTTGAAAAAGTTATGATAAAGTTTTCTTAAGTAATATAAATCTAGTGTATTATTATAAGCTTGGAAAAGTTAATCTGGTATTGACTGATTATAAAGTATTATAAATTATATATGGAAAATTAAATTATACTTTATAAGAAGTTTCGCATAATTGTTTCATAAAACGTTGAAAAATATTATATAATGTTAAATTTTAGCAAATACTGTAATTTTATAGAATTATGAATATACTTATATACTTAGATATAGCTAAACTTTTTTGAAACTTCATAATAAAATTAGTCGAGAAACACAATCAAAGTGTATTACAAACAAAGAGTTTTTTTTTTTTAATAATTTATTATTATAAAATAAATTATATATATTACGAAAAGTTTATATCATAATAGAATCTTCTTCATAATTTTCCAGGAAATTATATTAAATAAATAATATAAGATCTACTTATAGTGTGATATCATCAATCAATATTATCGGCTAATTAATATTTTATAGGACTAATTAATTAGATTTTTATACACATTTTGTAAATATATAAAAGGTAAAGTAATTTAAAATTTAATTATATATTTTGTTATAACATTCAAATTGAATATATTTTTAAAATATTATCCATAAAATTAACTTTGTTTATTTCCTTTATTATATATTCATGTGTGATGTTTTAATCCAAGAAATCCTATTTAAAAATTATTTTTTTTAATATTAATCAAATTTTAAGTAAATTAAAATTAATAATTAATTTATATTGGAAATAATTGCCCAGAATATTTTATTAATAAAATTAAAGATTACGATTTTATAGATATTTTAAATTGATTCAATCAAAAAACTGTTGCTTTAAATTCATACCACCCCCCAAAACATTATACAATCTAAATACTGTGAAATGATAAAACAGATTTTCTAAAAATAATTATTTAATAATTTATATAAAAGGGATTTATAATTAAAAGCATATTTTATATCAGCATTTTAGTTATGAATATAAATATTAAATTTCTGCCCAGTTTATATATATTTACATTTAAATTATATCATATAATTTTAAACGGATAATTTTAAATGGAATAATTAAGGATAGGACCTAAATATAGTACTAAGGAATTTAAATACTCCGGATATATGAGGAAAAATTAAAAAAAAAAATAATTGTCCTTTTTGATAAACTTTTGTATTCGCATTAAAAAGAAAAAAAAGGTTGTAAACTAATTAATAAATTCTTTTTGAGATTTTTTTTTACGAGAAATCCTTCAATTTCATAAAGGACAAATAAAATATCTTTGAATTATTTATCTTAAAAGGAGGAAAAAATATAAAAATTTATATACCATTTTAATAATGCATAGAACAATTATCGAGAAATAAAGGATTATTGTCACATTGGAAGGATAATTTTGAGATTTAAAAAAAAAATAATTTAAATGGGCAATTAATTAATAAACTGTGTATCATTAATTTGTAATGGAATTTTCGAAAATAAATGTATATAGGAAGATTTTCAAAGTATACTTTTCTTATATTATTTATACTGATAATAAATATTATGTAGAAAATTCATTTTGAATAAATCTCTTTATTTTGAATTAATGATTCTTATAATAAATTCTATTTAATATATAATCCCCATTAATTTTTTCTAAATCTTAATAAAGTTCTATAACATAATTTTAATGTAATTATAATCTTAAGATTTTTTTTAATAGTATTAAATAAAATGTATTACTTAATTCTTTTTTCGAAAACTAATTCTGTTCACCATAAACGAAGTAATTTCAGTAAAAAGATTATAATATTTTACTAATTAGCAAAATTATACTCATAAAATTATTTTACTTAAGGAATTTGATATTTTCTTAAGATGAATTCTTTGAATAATATTATATTAATTTACATTATCCATTAAAAATCATTAATTACGATATTTAAAACCAACAATTTTCACAGTAAATTATTTTCTCATTAATTATATAATAATAATAAAAATTATTTATGGCTATTAGCAAGAGCAAAATAATAAATATAATTTTGTAATTAACGAAAATAAATAAATTGTTATATAATTTTTGTTAAATATTATAGAATTTGGATAAAGATTTCTGATTTTTTAATTAAATTGGTTAAATAGAATTTCATATTTCCAGTTGAAAGGATCGATAACTTGAAAATATTAAAAGTTTTGATATAGAAATGAAATGGTTAAGTTATATACAAATAATTAAATCAGGAAAATGAAATGAAAATGTAGACACTGCATAATTAAATGGTCATAAATTTTAAAAATTATTTAAAATTTAAATTTGTCTAAAATTGTATAATAAATTTGACAAATTAACAAAAAAATTATCAAGAACACTTTTAAATTGTTTAATAAGTAGAAAATTAATCGCAAATAAAAAATATGAAATTTATTATCTATAAATTTATAAAGTTTATATTTATTATTATAGTTAATCATTGCAACATTATATTTTACTTGAATTTCTGAAAAGTTAAATTGCGTGTAATTGGAATATATATATATATATATATTGTTTTTGACAAGTTATAAAATTCATTACAAATTTATTTCAATTTTTTTCCATTTGGAAATAATAAACGGATCCATACAATTTCCATCAAAAAAAAATTATGTGTTCAAAGTTTTCCACAAAATTATATTGTATAAAATATAATATTTCAAAATTTATTACATTTTATTTCATGTTATATAAAATATTATATTTTCTATGTACATATATATTTTTTTATGAATATTCTTTTTTCTTTATTTGAGCATAGAATCTAAATCTAGAATATTTCTTTTTATTTTTTGTTGATGTTTTCATATTTTTATGTATTTATATTTTACCCATTTTTATTTTATTATATGTTCTTTCTGTTTAATAAACATTTTTTTTTTTCGTTGGAACAATGCCATATAATATTCCAACGATTCGAAATGTTCATATATAATATAATATTTTAGTCCTGACTATATTAGCACACACAGAGATAGAAATTTAATGAAAACGGTTATAAGAATATCCTCCGATCCGAATTGAATAGATCCAAAAAAACATTCATATGTGGAATGAAATCTAATATAATGTACAACATTTTTCCAATACCTTTATATTTTGGTATGAATGAGAAAAGCGCACGTCTTTTATATACGTTTAATATTTTACCATTACGATGAAAAATCAAAATCGAAATATTTTCTATGAGAATTTCTGAAATGGGAGTAAAAAAATTCCACCAAAAAAATAAATAAATAAATAAATAGAAAGAAATACTTTTGGCTATTATATAAAATTTATATTTTTTTATATATTTTCTATGTTTTATTTTCATAGATAGAAATAAAAAATAAATAAATATGTACATAATATGTATGTAATAAGATATTTTTATTATATCCTTTTTTTAACTGAGACCAATAACAGAATTCTAATAATGAAAGGATTACATTGTAAGCTCCTTATAATAAAATTCTTCTTTTTGGTTTTTGAAAAATAGATTTCTTTTTTTTTTTGCCAACGCGGTCCATTTGAAACAAAATAGTTTATGTCTGACACATTTCTTGCCCCTAACAAATCTGATGTAAATTTTAAATTTTTTTTTAATGTTTATTTTTAAGGCAACGACAATTAGAAACTTTAAATTTAATATTTTTGGTAAGTTTTCTATATAAAATTAATGGATATGTTTATAATAAGTTTAAGTAAATTTAAAATATTTTTGATTTAAATAGTGAAATAATAGAACTACCCAGATCTTAAGTTATTACACCTAATCTGTTTTCCTTGGCATTTTGTTCAACTCACTAAAAATCAGTAAAACTTCTCTATTTTCAGGCAAGGCAAGAATGATCACTTCTACCACATTCATAACCAATTATTTAAATTCTTTAAAAACTTTTCAAATATTATACAATTTTATGTCTCAAAGAAAAATACTAAATTCTAATGATCATCATTTTTGAACATATAAAACCACCACCCAACCATCAGTAAAAATCAAATCAAACTAAATATACAAAAAAAAAAATAAAAAAGACAGAAAAATCTTTAAAAGATTTTTGGCACCAAAATAGAAGAGAAACATTATTCATGATCGAAATCCTCAGATATGCTATGTATTATCAGAATATATATCACCATTACATATTTCACTTTTTTTTTTCTTCTTATTATACGATAAATTTTTATCAACTTGGAGCCCTGATTATTTTCTTTCTTTCCTATTTTCTTTCTGTATAGTTAATCTTTTTCTTTTACTTATGCATCGTTTGTTATAATGCTTAGGTCAGGTAATTTGTTACCTAAAAATAAATATATAAATTGAAATTATTTTATCTGACAGGAACTTTATCTCTTTCGAAACCAAAAAGATTAAGAAAGATAAAACAAGAGAAGAAAAATATTTTGCGAAGAAAATAAGAAATTTAGAAAAATAAACTATTTTAATTACCCAGAAATTTTTCATTTTTTATAATAATAAAAATTTAATGGTATATATATAAAAAAAAATCGTTTTAAAATAATTGCTAAAATTTTGATTTAATGGCAATATTAAATATCGGTTTAAAAAGCATGGGTTTTTTTTTTGGGGGGGAAAACTGAATTTATCTTTCTCCAAATATATATTATCCTTTCTTTGTTTTTGTGTGCATGAAATAATATTTATATATCTATAAGGATACAAATATATATATAGAAATCGATTGAATTAAGTATCTCTGGATTTTTTATTATTATTGTTTTTTTTGTTTTTGTGTTCGCTTTAAGGAAATATAAACGATTACCCTTTAAGTGGCGAGTTATGTGAAAGCAATAATTCAAAACAGAAGGTTAACACACACAAAAAAAATATATTTTATTTCGAGGATTTATTGTTTCAATGGTTCGTTTTTTTTTTTTCAATATTTTAAGGATATAGAAAAAATATAATATTTTTTTTATCTTTAAATACAGCCTGTAAAGTTTAACCTTTTTTTAAATAACCTTTAAAATAAAACGAACGATCAATTTAAAGTACATAGTAAATTTTTTAAAGATTTTAAGAAAATAAATTTTTCTTAAAATAAATTATTGATTAAAATTAAATTGAGTAAAATTACCAAACTCGTTTTAATTAATTTAGTCACTTTTGTAAGGTCATAATTAAAATTGGATATATAGTCTTTGTCATCATAATTGAATTATGGTTGTATTATTTAAATCGAAAAATATACTATATACATATAAATATAATTTCCTTTAGGAAAACTTAAGATACATAAATATGAAAACCATGAAAAAGGTTAATTCTTATATATATCCTTTAATTATAGCTAATATTTGGTATTTTTGTTAACCAGATTTCTTAAAGAATCCCAATATTGTTATAGAGATTATGTGTAATTAGTTAGAAAGATTGTTTTGCCTATTCTTTTATATACAAATATTGAGTATTTGATTTTTATTATTACTTTAGGATTATTAAGATATTTATATTTACATTCAAAGAAAATATAATTTATGTATGTGTTATTCTGGGAAAGATGTTTCAATAATTAATTATGTAACAACTTGATAATTATAGAAGAGGGAGTTTAAAATTCTTGTATAATAAGTTTATTCCAAAAACCTTTTCAAACAATTTAGATTTTGGAAGAAATTCTAAGCAATATGAAAGTAGGTTCGAAATAGGAGTAATTTTTAATTTCAAATTAGAATTATTAATATTGAAATATGTTTTACTAAGGATTTTGACCATCAGTTAAAATCTTATTGGCCATAGCCACTTTTTTAGTAGATTATGCTCTATTTCCTGTTATGATATATTAAATCCCTGAGTCATAAATAAGTATGTATCAATAAAGGGTAAATATGTAAAAAGGAATAATTAAAAAAATATTGTATTAAAAAATGTAAAATAAATATTGTCTCAAATATTGATTATTTTTTTATATAAATACAATTTTATAATTTTATTATTTATTATGTAGATTTATGTAGATTTTAAATAATTTATTTATAAAATTTCAATTAAAAATTTCACATAACTTTTAACAAATTTTTAAATTATTTACAAAAGTTATTAATTTTAAAATATTAAATACCACTTGAATAAACATTTAAATAATATTTTATTATTTCTATTTTTTTTTAATTGGATATAAATTGACTTAATAATATCTATTAAAAAATTTATATTAATTTAAATTAATGTAGTTTTAATTACTAAATTTCTATAACAAAAATTACTCTAATTAATTTAACTATAAATTCATTTATTTTTCTGCAAAAATGAAAGAAAGAAAAAGAAAATACAATTTCCCCATAATTGAATTTCCTCTTCTTTTTTTTTAGATTATGTTAATTTGTTAACTGAATATTTAATTTTTTTCAATTACTAAATTGTATATAGTTAATTATCTCATCTAAAAATCCATAATAAAACAATTACCTCTACAAAAAATTTTTGCATAGTTACTGTTACATAATCAAATCTCCATAAAATTATCCCATTATCCTAATTATAACTCTGTCAATGTAATTTTTTAACTACCCCCAGAAACAAACTAAACGACACAAAAATAAAATGAAAATAAAGGTTGTTAATACCAGATATTCGAGAAAAAACAGAAAAAGAAAAATCTATATCCATAAAATATTTTAGCTAAAAACGAAAAAATAATAATAATAATGAAAGAGAAATAAATCTACAAAAATATAATACCGATAAATCGTATTAGAGCAGAAATTATCTTTTCTACATTAAATAATTTAAGCTGACTTATTTATATATTTATTTACTTTTTTTTTTGTATATATTGAAATTCAATTTGTCTTCATTAGGTAATTTATGAGAAGAAATTTTTTTTTTTTTTGTGTGTATTTTTTTTATTAGGAAAATTCAATTTTCATTGAAGGAAAAAAAATAATAATTCTTTTAATATTTTATTAAATAAATGTAAATTGATAATATATTGGATGAAATTATTTCTTTGACAATATTAATAATAATTGAATTAAATATGAAAATTTTATAAATTTGTAAAATTATATATTTTTTTTCTTTTAAATTTTTAATAGAAAAATTAAGAATTTTATTTAATTTTATATTTCAAAATTTAATTTTTATGTTGAAATATGAATTTTCTTTTATTTATTTATTTACAATGAATTTTTGCATCTAGGTTTTTGCCTTGATCAAGATATTCTCGATGTTGGATATAACAAAATGAATTCTTTGACTTAACAAACCCAAAGGAGACTAGAACTTGGAAGGTGGAAATGGATAATTCTTTATTTTTCTAAAAACTAAAAATTTACATTATAAAAAGCCAAAATGTTGGTAGCAAAAAGATTATTATATAACCAAATTAAAAATATTAAAAAAATTTAAAAGAATTTTTATTAAAAAATAATTGCAATATTTTGTGACGTTCCTAGAAAATTTTAATATTTAATAAATTCATTTCCTTTTTACATCAACAGATAAAAAGTTTTCATGCTTTACACCAGATATGTTTTTAGATATGGAAGCATAGAAATTTCATTTTTTATAAAGAAAAACTATTAATAATATTTAATAAAAAGTTTTTTTTTTTATAAAATATAATTTGTAAAATTTGCATAAAATGTTTTACAAAAAAAAAAATTAATTTCTATTTCTCTTCATCATCAGATTTAACCATATTATTTATAGTATGTAGAGATATCTTGACTATGGAACGTTAAAAGTTTTAAAGGTAAAATTTTAGTTTTCAACGTAAAAAAAAAAACTATTTTTTCAAATTAAAATTAAGTTTTAAATTTATTTTATTTTAATTTTATTTTTAAACAATTAGTTTTTTATTTGATGTAAAAATTCAACCTTTTATAAAATTAAAAATAATTTTATGCTAAGTTAGATTTTATTTTTTGTGTAACTAAATTAATTCAATCAATTTAATTAAATTAAATTAAATAAACTTTTAATACAATTTAAATTTATTTAGAGATGAAAAAAAAGTCAAAAGTTTTCAAGTTTTTTTTACATTAAAATTGTTTTGTTTTTAATATACATGGACATTTAATTTTCACCCTTGTTTAAATCTATATAAATAGATGTTGACCAAAATTATTTACCAAAAATTTAATTAATTAAAATATACAGAAAATTTATGTTAATACGTAACATAAAAATTACATTTTACATTTTTTTGTAAATATAAATAAATCCATAAAATTCTAATTTTCATAATTTATTACATCGCGCATAACCATTATAAAAGGATGTCAAAATGTATCCTTTAATATTCATAATGTATTGAAAAATTATGTAAAATATCCTTGTATATTTGAATTATATTATATTTTAGTCTACTGGTCGCTTTTTAGAATACATATATTCGAATAATCCATTAAATATATAATTTTATTATTAGCTGCAGGAAGTATATAACCATTGATTATACATATGTATTTCCCTAAAGGATAATTTTTGGGAAAATAAAATAAAAATTATGTAATAATTATCTCAGATTTACTATATTGGAATGATGATTAAAATCATGCTATGGTAAAAAATAACTACAATTTCGATTTATTAATAATTTTTATAGTATATATAAATCAAAAGTTAACAAACAAAATATGGAAAACATATAATATTTTATGACTGAATAATTAAATCATAATTTGTAATTAATTTAAACACATTGTTTGAATTATGACATATAATACTTAATGTATTACTTGATATTTTTCAGTATTTAATCACAATTAAATTAATATTATTATTTTATATGTTAAAATTTGTATTTATTATTATTCTTTTGAAAAATATTATAAAATTAATAATATTTACTGATTGAAAATTATGATTTATTTAATATAAATATTGTGGTAATAAAACATTAAACATATATGTATAAATATAGAAAAATAATTAGCCAAATGTAGAACATTTCAAGGTTCCATTTAATATATTTTTCATTTTATTAACACATTGAAGACGGGAAACGTGAATTCACGTTTTTTAGAATTTAAAGCAACATTGTATAAAAACTGTAATTATAAGTAAGTAAAACAATACAATGCAGAATTGTTGTTATAAACAAACATGTGACGAAAGTGTGTACATTATATATTATAGTTGAATAATAAAGAACCGTTATATTCAATTCAGTGTTATATTTACTTTAACAGGTTAATCGCCACGTCAGTCATATGTGTCTGACACTAAGAAGTTCTACATAAGCCATGTCAGACATATATGACATACGGGGATTTAGTAGAAGGCCATGTCAGTCACTGATATCCGACGCAAACGATAAATTTGCTGTATCTTCCAAAGACTTAGCCTACCAGGAGCAAAACCTGAATATTGCCATTATCGTGGCGATTAACGTGTTAAAAAGTTATAAAATTTCAAAATCATATGCGGGAATTCAGGCTATATGCTTTTCATCGCATACCGTCTTCAATGTGTTAATAGTCATTTACCAATTATAATTTCTGTAAATAAATTAATTGTTTTTGCTATGGGTTATCCAAAAGGATTTATTTTATATACATAGATACATTATAATATAGTAATGTTGGTTATAATAGAAATGACCTAAAATGTCATAAACCATAATAAAGGATATTTTTGTTTTCAACACTAAAATTTATTAATTTATATCACTGATGATTATTATATAAAGTTCAGTAAAATGTCCGTTTCTCTGCAGTAAATACAAGTGTTGAATAGAAGAGACTTCTAAAAAAAACAGAAACAGATTAATAATACGATACCGAGAATTGATATATTTTAGGTAATATGAAAACTGACATATGTATACAATATGCCATGCCATGAACACAATAGAAATAAGAGAAATGATAAATTTGATTTTGTTTGTATAAATAATACAGGGGAGAATTTTCTTTGATTTAATATAGTGTGAAAATTATTTTTAACACAATAAAAGAAATTTAAATCCATGACAACAAAAATATACTTTTGTTAAATTGAAAAATGTTTTCATTTTTCTGGTTAATTTAAAAAGAAAAATACTATAGCACAAACAATAAAAAATGGACAATTGACATTTTAGGTTAAATTAATCTTACTAAATGTAAACGATTTTACGTTTTTATTTATTTTTAGGATAGCAAATGAAATTTCTATTTAGAAAAACTTTAAAAGTTTATAAAAAATTTATATTTGACAAAAAAAAAAGAAAGAGTTGTTAAATATTTCGTAACTTTCCAAAATCAATTACTTAAGAAAATTGTCATTTCTTTTAAATTGAAACTTTTTAAGATTAAACATAAATGGACATAAATAGAATTATCATTTGTCAGTTTGATTATTATGAAAAAATAACCTTAAAACTTTATTTTACAAAATCTTTTCAATAAAATGTATATAAACTTTTTATAAATCTAAACTTTTATTTTACGGGCGGTGGTCTATGTGGACTATAATATTCGGCGTTCATGATATAGTATACAAAGTGAAAACTTTGTCATCCCAGACATCTGTGTAGCAAAATTGGACCGATAGCCCTTTATCAAGCCTTAAATTTACAAATAAATGTAAATTTAACACGTTAATCGCCACGATAATTTCAATTTTCAGGTTTTGCTCCTAGTAGGCTGAGCCTTTGATACAGCAAATTTATCATTTGCGTCGGATATCATTGACTGACATGGCATTCTACTAAATCCCGTATGTCAGACATATGTCTGACATGGCTCATGTAGAAATTCATAGTGTCAGACACATATGACCAACGTGGCGATTAACGTGTTAAGGCTATATAAGGGTTATAAGAACAATTGCTGGTAATAATTGATTTAGTACCGACGTCATTAGATTGATTAAATTTTTATGTCATATAAGGAGGAACCTATAATTCTGAACCAATAGAAAATAGATCGAAATTGCAATTAAATGTCGGAGAATCTTATACGAGGAAACCTATATAGGCACTTAGGCTGCGGAAAGCCATAAAAAAGAAGGAACTTTTAAATTTTATATAAGAAAATGTAAGATATCTTTAAACTTATAATGAATAGCTATTTTTATAATGAAAGAACATATACATAGTTTAATAAATTCAATCTATAAAAAAATTAATTTAATTTTTATAGTTATTTATAGTTATACAACAAAAAATCTTTACTTTATCATCAAAATTATATTGAAATATCTTTGGCAGTTGTTAAAATTTTAATATTTCAATATAAATTTTTATTACTAAAAAATATAATAAAGTTATATTTGAGCATTTTCTTTTTGTTGCGTTAATGCTATACGGAAATTACAGATGACTGATCTTTACAAGCTATCTTTAGGGATTTAACAAAGCGAAAAAAAAGAAGAAAATCGCTAAAACCTGACATTTTATAATGTAAAATTGTAAACAAGTAAAATAACAAAAAAAAAAATTTTATTTTCATTTTATATTTTATTTTCATATTATTTCCCTGTTTTTTCCTAACAACATGACTTCAATCTTTCGTTGCTTTACATAAAAATATTTATTATTTCAATCAGGTTTTATATACTATAATATTAATTTCTCAGCTTCTTTTTAACTGTGGAGAAGCTGTCAATCAACCACAGAAGAAAATAATTCTTTTTTTTCAAAAAATAAAAATTTATATTTTTCTTTTTAGAAATATTAAAGTATTTTTTTTCTCTTTGGTAAATTAATGAAAAGGGTTTAATTTTCTTTAATAATATTGGAAAATCAATTAATAATAAAAGTTAATATACTTTTGAATGACAAGATTTTTTTTTTTGTATGTTTTTAATTATAGAAAATATTAAAATAATTTCCTTTTAGTAAATTAATTAAGTTTATATAATAGCTTTTAAAGGAAATTGAATTAGAATATATTTTAAAAAATCTCTTTGTAAGTATATAGTGGAGAATAATAATTATGGCATTTTAAAATGAGTTATTTATGTTGTATATTATATTATAAAAACTTATAGTTAACAGAGTCGCGGAATTGGGGATCTGATCTATAAACCCAAAGGATAATTAATAATCTATTTTTGCCCCAAATTCAAAATTCAGTTTTTTGATAGCAGGTTAAAAGTAAACCGAGCTCCATATTCAATTTATTTTCCACATATATTCTGTGAACTTTCCAGTTGGGAAATTGCAAATGGGAAATGGCAAATGGCAAAAGCAAAATAAATCTTTTTAATTAATTGCAGCAATATATTTCAGCTAATGTTTGTGAAAACGACGATGATAGATGATATAATTCTATTAATTACTTTAGAATTGATTTCAAATGAAAAATTAAAATGGCATATTTTGTTGAACTGATATTAAGGTTCCGTCTATAGTATGATTTCAATATGGTAATTAAATATTAAAAACATTAAACAATATTTAACATAAAACAAATCTTAATTGATTATACTAGTTAAAATTCAAATCTAATCAATTTTTGAAAATACATTAATTATATAAAATATAAATTTAACAAATATGGATAATAAATTTAAGAAAAAATAAATATCTAAATCTAAATTAATTTTTACTGCCTGATCAAATATAATTTGAAAATTTATTTCTCAAAATAAAAATAAATTAACATCATGTTTTTTTTTTTCATGTTTTAAAAATAAAACATAAAACATAGAAAAAGGATAAGATTTAAAATGTTTTGAAAAAAAAGTAGGTACAATGTTTTGTTTATTTCAGACAATTTTTCATAAAGTATTTTTGTTAAATCCTTTCCATTATTTGGGATTTGTAAAATTCTTGTTCTTTTATACATGTATACATGTATTTTTCCGTGTTTACAGGTAAAGAAAAACAAGGAAAATAAAATATATATTTTTTTTATTATGTTGGCAAAATTATTTACATAAAAAAAAAAACACAAATAATTATTTTTATTCTGGGTAATTTATGAAATAAAAACTTCACAAAGAAAAAATAAAACAAAATTGAAAATTAATTATAGTAAATTTTATGAGAAAAAAAAACAATGAAATTATAATTAACAATTTCCCTTTTTTTTTTGTTGTTACTATCCTTGTTCCAAAATTATATGATTTTAGATTATATTATAATTAAATTTTAATGTTATTTTAATATAAAAATGACTTTATTATTTAATTTTCACAATATAACAAGAACAGCACAAAAAAAAACCAAACATTTTCATAAATAATTATTTTCCAGTTTGTTTATCAAAATAAAAAGTTTCTCCATCAAATTGGAAAAAAAAAAAAATTCATCGTTTTTATTATTTAAAACTTTATTAATTTTTGTATTTTCATGTTTTTGAATAATTTTCCGTAAATAAATAACCGAATAAAACTTTTAATGGTAAATTTTTTTTTTTGTTTTTATGCAAAGTTTGGTAAAAATATTTTACGTATATGTGGAGAATATTTTGCGTTTTGAATTTTAAAAAACAAACAAAAATTCATAAATAATAATAACCATAGATTTTTTGGGTGATTATTACCAATTTTTGAAATGGGATTTTTTTTTTTAAAAAAAAGTTTCCCAATTAAGTAAATTTATCAACCGAAATTCTAGTTATTACATTTTACTAGTCGTAATCTAATTATAGGTAAATGTAATAAATGTGGTAGACGTAAAGAGTTATAATTATACCGTGTAACTTGAGAATAGTAACTAATGCAGTCTAATTAATAATGCTGTCAAATTATTAAAATCAGGTTTTCTTTTTAACCCCTTGCCTTACGATTAAATCTCGAAGAATAGTGTACGCGTGCCGACAGTTAAATTTAGCGCAATTCTATGGCATTTATCATAAAATAAAGCTTAAATTGGAATTATCATAAAATAAAACTGAAATATTTTTGTTTTTTATTTAATATTTGTATTTATTTAACTAAAAACTATTTCATTTGAAATACAATTTTATAAAGTAATCATAATAAAAAATTGAAAAATAAAAACTTTAAAATGTACTGCAGGCGACCGACCGTCATATTCGAATTTAGTACAGAAAATCAACTAAAATATTATTAATGCTGATATACCAACAAATAATTATTAATCCTTTAAAATATTAATAACAGAATTTTTAATTGGAATTTTTATTTCCGGTTAGTAAAACAAATAACAATCGTATAATAAAAATTACGACATTTTACTAATTGAGTTGTGATGTGAGACGCGAAATATAGATACAATTTGTAGCACAATATTGACATCATGGAGTTGGACAATTAAAATTTCTATTACTTATACCAGTTTAATTGCTCCGAAAATATCCTTTATACTTTTTAATTAATTTTCTTTTGTATCTAATTTTAAATTTAACTCAATTTTTTACTTTAACATAGAATTTCTATTCTAATATACCAAAGTAATTCCATATATTACCAAGGAAAGTTTTAAAAATACATAATTTATTTTTTATTATTATTTATTATTAAATAATTTTTAAACAAAAATTTTATTGAATTAATTTAACTTAAGGGAAAATTTTTAATTTACGATAAATAAAAACTTTCTACATTATAGAATAATTTATATTTATATATTATGTTCTGATCTATTTTTACTTATCATAAAAAACGAAAAACAAAATTATGTAAATATTTATGTAAATAATTTTAATCTATTTTAATAAATAATTTTCTTTTTACCATAAAAAAAAATACATAAAATCATAAAAAGCAAAGCTCAAATGAATCATTAATGTATAATATTTTTTTTTTATGAAAAAGTTGTATAATTTTCTTTTCTTTTTTTAGGAATTCAATTGAAAAAATTTTATGTAAATAAATTTAATTTAATTTAATTTTTTGGTGTATTTATTGTAAAACAAAAAAAAATTGTGATGATTTTTATACATTTAAAAAATATATATGTACGTATGTAGATATTATAAATGTGAGATGTATTTCAAATGTGTTAAACCAATAATATTCTAATTTTCCTGTCTTTTCTTTATATATGTAAGAAGATTTTAATTGAATTTGTTTTCCTCCATTAAATCATTCATTTAAGAAATTAAAATATATGATATGTATATTCCTTAAATTGTCATCAATGACTGAAAAAAATGTTTTTTTTTTAACTGCATAATAATCAATTTATGCATCAATAATTAAATTATATATAGATTATAATCTTAGTATTTTCGCTTCATTAGACACTTAAATTTAATCATAAAATAACTTATGTTAAAATCATCATTTGCTATTTGTAAATCATTTTTCAAAAATTATCATTTAGCATATACACACAGAGATAAAATTAATAATATTAAAAAATTATGTAAAAAATTGTGTATTTAATATATTCTGTACGTGACATAATATAACAAAATTATATAATATATTTATGTAGAAACATAATATAAGTTATGTTTATATGATTATAGTGAATTAAATTCTTTATATATTTAAAATTTTAAAGGAATTTTTAAAACAAGCATAAAGTTGCACTAAATTATATAAAATAAATATATAATAGATAATTTATTAACATAAAAATTTTAGTAATTTAATTTATGTTTTTATATTGTATTATATCGAGGTAAAAACATTTTATTTTTTATTGGAATCATAAAAATATATACCCAAAAACATTAAAATTATGTAAATGATTTTTAGATTATTGTATATTAAACACTTAAAAAATATATAAAACAATTCTGTCACACACTCAAATATTATAATGTAAACAGTGTATAATATATGTATAACAATTTAAATTAAAGGTCCAATGGTTACTTAATTTCATTTAGCTGAGGAAAACACTTTTGAAAAGGTCCTTTTTTTTATATATGTATATATACCCAAAAAGTCCTGTTGTTGTTTTCTTCTGCTATATAAAATTTTCTAAATTTAATTATAATTGAAGTTGTTTTTTTTATATATGTATATTAAATTTCATAAAGGATCATTTTTTCGAAATAATATATTATACTTTTAATAACCGTGGATTTGTGGTTTTTTTATGGTTTATTTTTTTTAAAGTAATTTTATGCAATTTTTAGCTTTTATAATAAAATTTTGATATAATTTTATGAATATATAAAATCTTCTATGTTTAATAAAAACTTTTCTATAATATATATATTCAAATAATTATAAAGGATAAATAATTCTGCAACAAAATTGCTTTGAGTAAACTATACTATTTAGCATAATATTTTTTTTGAAATATTTAATTAATTAGAATTTTCAGAATAAGTATAGATATAGAAAACTTTAAAAAACAAAACTTTTATTTACAGAAAATGATATTATGCAGAATTTTCATGGTTTTATAATAGAGAAACTTTCAAATTCAAGGTAAATGATTATTAAAATGAATTTTAATTTAAATATTAAAGTTTATTTTGTAAACTACTAACAGTAAACATTAGTAAACAGATCCTAATATTAATATTTTCGTTTACTTTAAGATAAACTACAAACTATAAAAAAATGTAGAATTTGAAATTTGTTTTACTTTTATACGTCCAAACTACAATTTAAATAGCTATTAAGTTTTTTTTTTTAAATATTTATATAATATAATTTTGCAATTGCTATAGGCAACCTGCATTTAATATCATAAAACCATAAAATAAATAATTTCGAACTTTCAAAATTATACATAGAGCTACATAAATATGTAATCTTTTCATTTTAATAAGAAAATTTCCAGAAATTCAATAAAATGTTCTTGTAAAATGTTATATAAAATTCATAAAATAATTTTTAATTAATTTATCTGCTCGTATAATAAGAAAATTGATAGATTATTTTAATATGACAAATAATAATAATAATCAAAATATGAGTAATTTTCTTAAATTAACATTTTATTGTTCTAGAAAATATAATAATGTAATTTTTTTTTTATGAAAAGACAAAAACTAAATAAATAAGTAAATCTAATTAAAATTATTATGAGATCCTGTAAATTAATAATTGAATATAATTTAAATTTGGTTTATATTGTCAAATACGAATTATCTATCATAAAAGGGAAATACGTTCACCTATCTATTGTCATTATTTTAATTGAATTTATATGTAATTTTTTTGTTTAATCTAAAACACAATAAATTTATATAATATTTTATGGCAAATAATAATAAACTTTAGATATATGGTTGTTATGATCACCAAATTTACTTGTTAAAATTAATTAAAATTATTATGACAACTACAGGATTAAATGAAAAATCTTTATATGTTAATGTTAATCTATTAATATTTTTAAAAAAATATAATATCTTCTTATTACATACAAAATAATCAAACTAATTACAAAATAATTAATAAGTAAAATTATGCTAAAAAATAATTAATATATGTATTATCACCATGATGATTCAATTCTTTACAAATTTATTTTCTCCCCATTATAATAATCTACAATTTAAATAAAGTATTTATAATATACTTAATATACTTGTACATTTAATTTTATTAATAATTTAATTAAGAAACTCAATTTTCATCAAAAGACTTTAATAAACGTTTTGTATTGTTGACATTTTTCCATTCGATTTTTTACTCTGTTGGTATATTTTCATCAGGATCATATTCAAGCGAAAGAAAATTTTTGTTTGTTATACTTTGATATGTCAGCTGTCATTTTTCCATGTTCTTTTATTTTGATATAAAACAGAAATTTCAAAAGTAAAGAAAATATTACGACTATATGGAAAAGTTGTAAAGGATTATTTTTTATAACTGAAAGTAAAATGGTAATATTCAAAATGTATATTATGAAAACTCATTTTATGAGTAAGTATTTTTGCTCAACTTAACCACAATTGCATTACATTTGCAAAATATCAACAAAAATAAAAACATTATTATAAAATTTAACTTTAACAAAAACTTTTAATTATGAAAGTTTTTATTAAATATACATTTAACCTTTTGTTAACATACTATTAAATTATGTTTTACAAGTTATTAAAAAATTTAAATTATGATATTTTACCTCACGAATTTATTTATTATCATAACAAAATATTTTTCTTTCAGTTTTCAGAATAAATTAATCGCGGATTACAATATTATTAATATAAAAATATAATTACATTAATAAACACATAAATAAAATATATTTAAACACTATAATTCGTTTTGACAAAAATTAAGTATGCATAAAATTTGTTAAATTATTATTATATAATATAATATAAATTTAATTAAAAATAAATGAATTTATATTTTTGAAAAACATTAAATTTACTGCTTTATTACACTAAATTTAATTTGTAAATGCAACCAAAATCTACGAGTACTTATATACATATAAAAAATAATACTTTTTGTGTTTCGAATAAATTATATATTATAATAAAATATCATATAACAAATTCATTAAAAAATGCTTGAAACATTTAATAAATATTAAAAACTTTATTTAAATGTAAAAAATATCAAATATTTTCAATTGAACAATTTTTGAAATTTAAACGTATATACAATATTTATTTACAATTGGAAAACTTCATTTTAACCACTATTTTATTTAATTTTTAGATATTTTAGATATATACTGTTAACCATCTGTGCTGAAATATAATATTCAAATTTACTGTTAAATTATTTGTTTAAAATTAAGTTTGAATATTATTATGTTATATGACACAACGAAATTAAATTATGTATGTATAATGTTGCTACAGACCTTACAGTGCCAAACTAAAATATCATAATTTTATCACAGAATTTATCATGTATACAAATTCCTACTTTTATATTAGCAATAGATTGCCTACATTTTTGAAATATTGACATTTGCAAATGAAAGCAAAATAAAATTAAAACAAATTTATCATGTTTAACATTTATATGTTACACCAGTAAAATCAATAATATTATAGAATAAATCAAATTTCGAAATAGAAAAAGAATATTTGTTGGTTGCACACATCTAATACATAAATATAATCTAAATATTCTGACCTTTATGGAGAAAAAACAATCAAATAAAATTATCTGAACCATAAAAAATATTTGCATATCTGTTATAAATCAATTTTACCACTCAAGTATACTAAAATGAAACTTAATTTATATATGGAATTTTATTTTCATTTTGTTTTAACAGAATTCGAAAAAAGTTTTCAAGTAACTTGTAAATACATATATTTTAATGGTAAAACTTAAAAAGTATAAACAATAATTTCCTCTTCCATTAAGCTGCAATAAGTTATTAAGTTTATATCTGAAAATGTATGATTAAATACAAATTGTGTACCTCCAATCACCGAAAAAATTTCTATTGTCTATAAAACTAAGAAAATTAGAAAAAATATTTGTAATTTTGAAAATAATGTTGGCATACTAAATACAAAAAGGAAAATTATAAAATCAAATAATTACAAAGAAATATAATATAAAATGTTACGAAAGAATTTTTATTTTATTACATTTTTTAGTGATTGTTTTTAATGATTTTACATATAATTCAATTAAAAGAAATTTTATTTCAAAAGATTTCAAATTGATAAAAAAAAATAAATTTCCTTTGGGGTACCAAAAAAATTTCCTTTCAAATTTTTTTTTTGTAATAAAAAAGTAAGTCAGATGATAATCAATATACATATAATACATATCAATATCTTATTATTATTATACGTAAATATTATAAAGATTTACAATATAATTCCTTGTCACGTTTTTCAATTTAAATTAATTGTAATTTCAACTAAACAAAATAAAAAAAATAAAAATCCCGCACCAACACATCACCTGCAGATCATAAAATTTATTATAGAAGGTATACCTATATATAGGTATAACCCAGCTATAGGTACAATAATATACCTTTTACCGTAAAAATTTGTTTCAATTTTTGTTTTTGGAACCAACACACAAAAATGAAATAAAATAATAATGGTTTATTGAAACTCTGGTTACATAATATACATAAACAGGAAATATGTTGATATATGTTCATTATTATCCTTAAGGATAAAACACACTGTATAATATAAACATGAATTTCAATTAATTTGTTTAAGAGTAAAATTGTTAAAATTAAAATTTTAGAATTTTGCAGAAAATTTAACTTTTTTTTTTAATACAAATAAAAACAAGTATGTACGTATATAGATTTTCCACCTTGCTTATGTATACATATACAAGATTTCACTCTTCTGTTGGGGTAGAAAATTATTATTTTTTTTTTATACCAAAAATAAGAAAAATGATTTTTTTATGCTTATTATGCAAAAATTATATTAACTAATGATTTTTTTTTATATAAGTCTTATTTTTGTGGTAGAATTATTTATGGCATAATTATATAATTAATGAGAGAAAATTTAATTAAAAATTTATATTATACCATGAAAAAAAAATTTTTTTTAATATTGAAAATCAGTTTATTTTTTGTGCTACCACAAAATAAATTAATTGATTTTGTTTATTTTGTGGTGTGAAAATTATAAATAATATATAATTAATAGAAATTATCTGCTTTTGTACAAACATTTATTATTAATTATTATAAATAGAAATTTATCCCCGTTTTAAATGTATACTGTCAATTATAAATTTACATTTAAATTTAAAATAATAATCTAAATTTAAGACAGCAAGAATTTAGAAAAGCAATTAATTAAAGGTATTATATATATTTATCAAATATCTCAAATACATATTATACTCGTATGTATGTAAAGTATGTTAAGGCTTTTCTCGTGTAAATCAATGTCATAATTCATATATAGAAATTTTAGGTGTTCTTGTTCTGATATGATGGTTTGACAAGATGACATGGAGATTTTACTTAAAATATTTTTAATAATTCCATAATAAAAATGTTGATTTATTTTTTTTTTACTTTTTTTTTGTTTTTTTGAAGTTGATTTAGGAATATTTCAAATAAATGCAGTCATTCTACATTAAATGAAATATATAATATTAAAATCAGAAAATCTATAAAATTATGAAATAAGCATTTCCTGATCATTAAAATTAGAAATATATTTACGTAATTTACTATAATATACTTTATAAATCTTTTTTTTTCTTTAAACATTATAGTACAATTGATTTTTCTTCATATTTCTCTAAAAGACCACAAATATATATACATATTTAGTATATAAAAATTAAATACAACATTTGTCTAAACTTCATTTCCTATTATACATATATCGAAATATATCAATTATTTCCTTTTCATTACATTTTCGTTTCAAAGAAATCTAAATTATACCATAAATAAATTGCTTATTTTGACGTCATATCTTTTTCTGCTTAACTAAATACAACATCTATTATAGTATAAAGTATATGTAGGAAAAAAATATTTCACTCTAAAAATGATAATATAGCAAAAATACCAGCTGTTTCATTATTATTACAATACAAAAAAAAAATACACAAAATATTGGAAATATATAAAATCAATTTCCATATTTCAAAAGAATTTTCTATTATATTACCAAGCGAAAAAAAAACAAACAAACAAAATTTTCCAAAAATATATTTAATAATTTCAAGTAAAAAATATTTCAAAAAATATTTAAGCTGTTGTAAATTATAAAAAGAGTTATATTTAATTTGGAAATTACATTTTCTGAACAATATTTTTATATACCAACAACCATATAATGTATATAATAATATACATATTTTTATGCTGGAAAAATTTCGAATATATTCATATAGAACTACTTAAAAATTCTAAATCTGATGGAATGGAAACACATATATACTAACTAATATTAAATATTCTGTTTTCCATTTTTTTTTTCTTCAACTTTCTCAATTTTGTGAGACAACAATCTGGGGACAAATAAAAGGTTTCAACAACATAAGACAACAAGAATCTTTCTATACAAAAACAAAAATGTCACCCTTTTTCAACTGGATTTAACTTAAAATTAGCTCTAAGAGTTTTATTTCTATTATAAAGTTTTTGTATTAAATATTTTTTTTTTTGTAGTGTAAGATGTAATCAAAATGGGATTTACAAAATCTGATATTATTATATAATATTTTATTTTTGGTTTTTTTTTTAAATATCAATTTGCATTTTTTTACAACTGTCCAAATATTTAAAAAAAAAACTTTATTAATTTAATATTTTTTATAAAATTATATAACTTTAATAAACTGATTTATGGATATAAATTTTTTAGTTTTTCTTATTTTAAGTAAATATAAAAATAATTTTAAATTTAAGTATTTTGTTTGTAATCCAATTATAACAAATTGTGGATACAATTAATACAATTTATTGCATTATTAAAATTATTATTTTTTCATCATAATATTATTATTTTCGAAAATAATTAAATAAATTTAATGTATATAAGAAATTTATTGTAATATGCAAAGAAGTATTTGTAAGTTAACAATTCTGGATTTTGGTAAAAAATAATTTTGATATTTAAGTAAGAAATAAGAGCATTAAAAGCTCAAAATTTCTTCAATATATTTACAAAAAATTATAATTATTATACTGTGTGTATAGTATAGTGCAAAATAATTATTTTTAATGGTAAATTCTATCAAAATATAAATTTGTAAGAAAATTTTTTGTAATATTTGTATATGATTTTTTTTATATCAAAGACTATAATTATGTACACATTTCACAGATTCCTGTGCTTGATACTATATAAGTGTTTGTAATTAGTTGTTATATAACTCAAAAATTGACAGAAATTGTAAATTTGTTGTCTAAATGTTAAGTGATAGAATAATAATAATATTTTTCGTGGTATTTCATATGCTCAATACTTATCATATAATATAATTAAAGTGGATTGTCTAAAAATCGGAATTGGTTGATACAATTTTCAAAATAGGTTTGTTGTAATTTTTTTTTTAATTTCAATTGAAAATATAAAAAAAATTATACTCGTAAAAATATAATTTTGAAATAATATTAATTAACTACTTCGTAATTCTATCTGACAAAAAAAAAATCATTTAATAAAATTAAAATCATTGCATTTTTAGCTTTTTAAATAAAGATTAATTTTTTTCTATCGCTTTTAATTAAAAAGTTTATTCGTTTAAAACTGTCAGCTATAAAACAGAAAAAGTAGGTTAATTGACAGCGCTATAGAATTTATATATGGAACTGATTTTTATGAAATTTAAGACCATATCAAATTTAGTATTATAAATTTTAATATAAAAATAGAAAAGTATTATAAAAAATTTTATAACTTAAACATAAAAAATTCTATTATTCTAGTTTACTTCTTTATAAATATAATTTTGATAAATATTTTAAATAATAATATTTTATTTTAACCCTTTGGATGTCGTTGGGCAGAAAATATTGCCTTTTATATTATTTCCGAATCATAATTTTTTTGTGTGACACTTTTAATTGGAAGAAAATAATGAAATAGTGGACTTATTTTGGAATCAGTAAATAGTCTTTTGTATGTATATATTGTAATTAACGTAAATGGAAAATTTTGTTGTTGTGTTGTGAGACCAATCGCATTATAATATTTGGTAACTATACGAATATATTGCACCTCTATACATACATATATAGCTTTTACTATCTCAATTATTTATATAAATTTATTTTATTAAATATGAAAATTATTTTTGATGAAATATTCATTACTTAAATGATAAACTTTATTTATATATTAAATAACATTAGAGAAAATATTGGACAACATATAAAATATTAATTTCCGGTATAAAATTAATATCTAGGTACATATGTATTAATTATAATTTTAATGTTTTTAATATTAAACAGAAGCATAAGGAACTAAATAAATAATTAAATTATATATAAATATTTAATATATTTTTCTTAGAAATATATTAATAAAGATTATTAAATTGTTAAATATTAAATTTTGGAAAATAAATTATTATATTGATATAGATTTAAGTTATTTCAAGACAATAACTTAAATATACTAAATAATTTCTGGACATTTGTAGTTTACTTTATAAATAATTTATTTATAATTTGGGTGGATTTTTCTGCTCAATTTGAAAAAGAAATAAGTCTTTTATAATTTAATTGATGTAGAAACAATCTTTTATAATTTAATTGATGTAGAAAAATATAGTGTACAATTTACTTAGAAATTAAATATTATTTACCAAATTATATAAATTTTTATTTATTTCAAATATTATTACAATTAAAAAATACATAGAACCAAAGTCATCTTATATTGATTATTGAGAATAGCAATGTCTCATTATCTCATTATCATTATCAACTAAATAATATTAAATACATTATAGGAAAATATTCATTTATGTTTATTAATATGTATAATATTTCGAAATATTATTTTCAACAAAACTTCAAAACCAATTATACTATAAAATGGAAAAACAAATTAATTTTTCTTTGACCTTAATTTATTTCGTAGAATTTTGATTTAAAAATATATAATATATAAGGTATTACATATATAAAACAAAGCTAATTTATTTCAACAAAAATGTCTGTAATTGACGTATTTGACAAAGAAAAATCAACATAAACATCAATCCCCCTCCAAAAAATCCATTTTTTTTCTCTTTAAATTATTACCAATTCTAGTTATAAAAAAATTTCCTATTTAATATTTATTATTATTATCGTATTTCTGGGGTACTTACCACACAAAATTTTTCTGTTGGTTTTGTACATTCCTTAACATAATAATCTGGTTGATTTGGTGTATAATTTAGGCATGGTGTAATTGAACCAACACCTTCATTATACTTACCACACATTTCACATTTAAGACCATTTGTTATTATTATACAAGAAATTGAAAAAAATGATATTAGAACAATCAAATAATTAAATGCCATAATGTCAAACACAAAGATAAGAATTTTCTTTTGCGACTATAAATTTGTAAAAAAAAATCAAATTTTCACAAAATTAACACAAAAATGAATTTAACAAAATATTTATATATGTATATTTTGTAATAAAATTGAAATTGAAAAACTTTTTAAATATAAAAACGAAAAAATTTAAAATTGAAGAATTTAATTAAATTAAAAATTTTTTTAGAAAAATAAATGAGGATGTTTTCATTTAAATTTTTTTTTTATAGAGCAATTAATGCAAAAATAAAAAAAAATGTTAGTAAAAATTATTATTTAAATTTAAATTATGCCTTGAATTTAATTTTGTTTTTGTTTATATATAATATTAAATAATTTTCTTCTCTCGTTCAGTTTGAAAATTGTTGTAACAGCAACTATAATAATAAAAGATTACACAATTATTATTAATTTTCATTTTTGAGTGTAAAACACAATTTACGAAAAAAACAACAAACACTGTCAAATTTTTATTTAATCCAAAATGAAGATTTTTTTTTTAAAATTGTATAGCCAATTAAATATTTTATTTGATATTTTTTAGAAAAAAATAAATGATATTCAACCTTTTTTTTTTTTTTAAACTTTGTGCAATTTTTCAACTTTTCACTGATTTGAATTTTTATAAATTACAAAAAAAAAAAAAAAAATAGAAATTAAACAAAATTAATTTAAAAAAAAAGGAAAAAACTAAATAATAAAATAATAATAATAATAAAAATAAATATTACCGACTGCCTTGAATTAACAAGGAGCTGGTTATATTTTATTAAGTTTCTGTTTAGGTATTTTCCCTTTTTTTTTTATTAATACCTAATAAATATCAAATAAAAAAAAAATTTAAATAAAAATTTTAATTTATTTTACGCCGCCAACGCGTCGTTATCGTTCGTTTGTTGATTTCAAACTGTAAGAATTTTTCCAATTTTGGTCTGGCTACAATCTTCTGCAAGAGTTGCTTTTTTTTTTAAATTATCTATGTAATTTTTTGTTGTTGGTGGTGTTGCTGTTAATGTGGTACATAGTATACCATGATGATGCAAAGATCCTTAAACATTACCTAACCAACACCAACCACCCTTTTATTATATTTCTTTTTTTTCTGATTTTGAAGGTAATATTATGGGAGATTGAATAGTGTTGGTGATGAAAAGCTCTCATACATATTATAAAGAAACATTTTTAGAAAGGAATACTAAATTTGTTTTCCTTTTTAGTACAATTTGAATAAATAAAATTTCCCATCCAATGGTAAAAAATGAATTTTAATAGAAAACATAGAAAATAAAAATTAAACTTTGGATACTCTGAGTTTGAAGCTTTTGTATAACAGTTGGGGGTAAAAACTTGAATGTGTGGATGGTAAAATTATATAATAAAATTACATTTTTCGTCATGTTTGTGGATACTGGAAAATTGGAAGAAGATTTGGATTTAGTGAAAAATTATTTTAGGCATTAATTTCAATTGTTTAAAATTTACAAAAGATGTAAGTATAAATATTTAAGAGGAAAAAAAATTTTAGTTAGCTTAAAAGCTTTAATAAGGTTTCTCATATTAAAGCGAATTCAAGTTTTTTTACTCAAGTTTAGGAAATTAAAAAAAATATAATTTAGCACTAAAATGTTTAAAATTCTATACTTTAATAAAAAAATTATTTTAAATCAGAGAATTTGGTATAAAGGTTGTGACAATTAAAAATAGCCTTACAGGTTCCAGTATAAATAAAGAGCTTATAGAATGAATTAGGTATCTGAAGTTCCCAATTGAATTACAAGAATTTGCACACTCTTTTCAAAAAATGTACAAAAATGCACAAGTATATCACACACTCTTTTCAAGAAATGTACAAGTATATCATAGCTTGACTATATTACAGTATGGGCGTTTTCATTAACGTCAAATGAAGGCAATGTTTTTATTAGTTTTTCTCGTATTTTGACTAACGCAAATGTAATAAATTGATAAATTTAGCATAATCAATGCTCATATTAGAAGACTGGTTACTGTCTCGCTGATTAAACTACCATGAAAACATTGCAGAGCTACGATCATTATTTGTTTATTTCTTATGTCTACCGAATACATCATCATACATCATCTTACAGAGACTATTTACAATTCATTATAAATATGTTTTACTGAAAATGAAACACAAGATAAAATTTCAGAATGACGAATTAAATATATTTAACCAAAATTTGTATGCAATGTTTTAGTTATTAATATGACATTATATTTTAACCAAAACACATAAATATATGTACTAGCAATTCTGTGGAAAATTGCCAAAACATGATAAGTGCATTTTTGACAAATTGTAAAATTAATTTTTAATAATCAATAATTTATAAACAAAATTAATTATGTGACAAAAATATTACCAAAAACATAAAAAAACATATTCTAGTTCCAATACTTAATTGGTATTTACAAATATTTGATGATTGAAAATCTTTCTCAAACTTTTTTAATTTGCTCTGCTGAAAATTTAAATTTTGTAGATATCATGTTTTGGCAATTTTCCACAGAATTATAATTCAAATATATTCATAGATAATTATTTTCCTTGCAAATCCTGGTCTTAACTCGAAACAACAAACTCTAATATATATCAGTATAACACCTAAATCACACTTAGTTTTCGATAATGAACTACACTGAGGTTCATAATTAATTGAATTTTTATCCTTGATTAAATTATTATTTGGATAATCTGAATTTCTGTTCAAGTATTTGAATCATAACAATAATAATAATTTAATTAAATTCTAAAAATAATCCTGCTTGAAGCATTATGATTTTAATTCCTTTAAATATTGAGTTATTGTGAATCTTTAAAGTAGAATTCATTTCCCCCTAATTTCGATATGTTTCCTTACAATTCCACAATAACATAAATGGCACTGTAATACATTTAATACCTGTTGCGTTATAAAAACGTAAACAATCACCATGGTAAATTATATTGTTGCTTTATCCTTTACAAATAATATATAGCGTAAAATTTTTGATACAACTGTTGAATATCCATCTCTCCATGATTGAATTTAAAAATTACAAACAGTACTCCTTCTGTACATGACGTAATAAAAATGAACTCATGCGCAAAATTATTATTTTTACCCCCATTTTTACTATTTAAGGACAATTTCGTTAAATATTTCTCATTTTTGTATACAATAACATAAACATAATTTCTAAATACGAATGAAATAACAAAAAGGATATGGTCTGAAAAATATCTCTGCAGTATGACATTTAACATAAATGCTACATCAGGTTGTGAAGTGTCACGTTTAAATTCTTTAATGATGAATTAACCTCTTTTTACGTAATTTTCGAATACAATATATTTGTATATATTTTTTTTTTGTAACTATAGGTGGAAGGATATATATCTTCTATATATGTATAATTTGAAAATTTTACAGAGCTTAAATAGTCAAACTGAAAATATAATCTTAATTTTATGAAATTTTCTTATATACATAAATACTATTATACTCGTATAAAATATCTAAAAATATATACCAAAAAAATATTTAAGCAAGAAAGCCAAGTAAGCAGAACATATAAGAATATAAATTTTATTATTTACAAAAAAAAAAAAAGAAGAAAAAAATTTCAATTCTGTGTAACGAAGCAATATTAATCCTTAAATAAAGGATATAATTTTCTTTTGAGGGAAAAACTTTACAGATATAATGATAATTGGTTGAATTTTACATCAAACTTTTAAGTCTTTATTTTTTTTTTCGTTATTTCTTACAAGTTCATATTTTTTTTATTTTCTTTACTTTTTTGTCAGAAAAGTTTGATTGAAAAAAACAAAATTAAGAAAATATTTAACAAAAAAAAAAAAAATGACATGACATAACAAAATATGTTCAATTTTTAAGGATACAAGTAGTTAAAAAAAGAATTGATAAAATAACATATCAATTACTATAGGTATAAAATATAAATTTTAAGGATACATGACATTTTTTTTTATTAATTTAAAAGTTCTTTTTTTTTCAATTTTATGCCTTAATTAAAAGTTAAATTTATTGCTAATTAATAAGTAACGTAATTGCATTTTAATTTCGATTTTACTATGCTGTGATAATTATAGTTGATGCGACAAAAATAATTATTAAACATTTGAAATTATTATTTTTACCATATGAATCTTTCAATTTGGTTGACTGAGAATTTAAGAAATAAAATAAAAAAATTAATTTTAAATAATTTTGTAAATATTCTTTTAAAGGAGACATCCTGCAGACAACATCCCATATTGTTTCGGTATAGCAAACTTCAATTACATTTATTTATACATATTTTAAAGACCGGGCAAAACAAAATGTTCAAAATTCATAACAACAAATAAATTTATGATTTCTTATTACATTTAAAAAAATAAATAAATTATAAGACAAATGTAAAAAGATTATATTTAAATTATTATCCATTTTTATTTTGCTGATATAAATATATATGATAATATTAAAATGTTCATAAAACCACCTGATCTTATCAATCAATTGAACTAAGAATATATATGTATATAGAATTGCCAAAATATTATTTAAGGGAGTTTTTCAATTTAAAATAATATTATTTTTATTTAATGTTTTTCCTCTTTGCGAAAACATAGAAAATATAATGTAATGACATAGTAAACAAAAAAAAAAAAAGAAGTATATTTCATACATATATATATTACACTCTTAAGGATTTGTTATAAATAAGCATGAATTTGTAAATAAATAAAAAAACGCCTATGAATGAATGAATATCCATGCAAAAAATATATATGTATACATAAAATATAATAATAATTTATGAATAATTCATTGCAAATCACTATATCATTATTAAAGTTGATGTTATGTTTTTCCATTTTTCCACCCCATTTTTAGTAATCAATGTAGCTATAAATATGTGCTAACTGCGTGCTAAATGGATAACAATAATAAAATAAGGAGGAGATGAGGTTCTTTTTTTTTATATATATAAAATTATTTTAAATTCTGCCTCAATAATATTGAGTATATGTATATGTTCTTTGATCCGTTTTTAATATGAATAAGGATATCATAAACCATTAGCATATTATTATAATTTCATAATCGTATTATGTCATGACAGGTGATGTATATATATATATACTTACATAATATAAAATACTTATATACATATATGATATATACATTATGTATATTTAATTTCTTTTTTTTTTTATTATTTTATATATTCAAACGAGTTTCAATAAAAAATATAATTTTTTATTAATTTCTGATTTTCATGTAAATTTTATTTAATAATAATAAAAGAATCATTGTAATTTGTAATTACAAAAAAAATATACCTATATAAAATATTTTAAATTTATTTCTGATACAAAAAAAACCCAAAAAAAAAGGAATGGAGAAAAATTCCGGAAATATATTTATATTGAAAATTTAATATTCATAAAAAGAAATTTATCTGATTAATAATAAAAAATATTAAGTATTATTTTTATTATCATAAAATTATATCCAGAAATAAAATAAAATTTCCAGATTGTATTTGACATTTTTTATTGGATGCTTTTTTAATTATATATACTTTGATCTTTATAATGTGACTTAATTTTGATGACTGGATAATATATTATGAAAATGATTGATAATAATGTAATAATACATTATTTATGATTTATAAAATTGAATAAAATAATATGAACCACAAATAATAAATTTGTAATTATATTAAATTGTTGAAAATCGAAATATTATATTTAAATTAATATTCAACAGAAATTCAGATTATCCAAATAAATAATGGAAAAAAATATATAATACTAATTATTACACATGAAATGTACTATAGCTTATAAAATTTATTATATAACGACAAAACAAAGGATCATCCAAGAAAATTGGAAAAAAATGGAAAATATAAAATTATAATAATTCAAAATTGAAAAGTTTGTTTTTGCTGATGTAATAAAAAAAATGTTATACTATTATTAAGGAAAAATTAACTTTCACCACTTATGTATGCAAATATTTATTGAAAAGTTTGCAATTGATTTTTTTAATTAAATATTATTGAATATTTATTTATTTATTTTCTTTAATTAATTTTAAAACATCAATATTGTACTAATAAATCTGTTAAATATCTAATATACATATTTATTGTATAATGAAAAATACTGCGTAATTAGTCGTATATGACAATGATACTGAAATAATTTAATATATTCGAAATTTAATCTTATTTATAATTCTGATATTTTATGAAGAAGTTTTTCTTTTACGTATAAAATTATTATAATAAATATAAAAATAATACTTATTGATTCAATAATTTATACAGATCACAAATTATTATATTATTAATAATAACTTAAATATGTACTTATTGTACAGTCCCAATAAATATTTAATAATTGATATTTTGAATCAAAATTGTACAAAACATTTTTTCGTCGTTTATTTTCTATCTGAAATCAATATAAAAAAATTGTTATATTTCTTTGTTTATATTGATTGGTACAAATTATTATCCTTATTATACGTATGTATAAAAAATTATAAAATATATTATTAGTACTATCATAATAATTATATTTATAATGAAATTTATATTAAACATCTATATGTATAATAATAGATACATAAATATTTATTTTATTTGTTTTGTCAAAATAATCTTCTTTATTATATTCTAAATATATATCACAATTTATATAATATACATTCATTGTATACTTAAATATTGTTACCCATATTTTAATGAAATGTATTTTATTTTAAAAAAATATATTATTTTCGAATATATAAATTTTTTGGCAGTCTTCTGTATACTCTCTTACAGTACACAGCTAAGTTTTCTTTATTTAAATTAAATTTAAATTCAGTTTAACTAACTCTCTTTCAAGTATACATTTATACGTTTTTATTTTTTGTTTTCACAGTAATTTTAACAATTAAGAACAATAGAATTAAAATAAAAAAAAAAAAAATAAAATAAATTATAAAGTGTCTCACTTACAAAAAAGAATATTGTCAATTGACAATGAATTCGATACAGTAATATCAAAAAAAAAGAAAAATATTAATATTGATGCTATACCGAAAATGGTTAAAAAAGGGTTATTAAAAAATAACAAAAAAGAATTAGCAAACCAGAATAAATTTGCACCCCTAAGTCAACTACCAACTGAGGATGAAGAAACCATTACTTCAATAGACATTACTGATAACAGTCATAAATCTGCAGCAGATAATAAACAGAATGCTGACAACGGTAAAAAAGTACATGTACCTCCAATAACAGTTATTGATTTAAATATTTGTGAATTGAATAACATTTTGAATGAATTAAAAATTAATTATACCTTTAAAAATACAAGTATTGGTACCAACATTTTTTGTAATAACATGAACGAATTTGAAAAAACGTGTAATTGGCTATTGGCCAAATCGTGTAAATTTTTTTCACATGAAAGTAAAAACAATAAGCCCACAAAGTTTGTACTTACGGGATTACATACAGTTAAAACAGATGATCTACAAAAAGAATTACTGCATAACCATATTGAAAGCTGCACAGAAATTAAAAATATGAAAATTTTTAAACAAAGATACAATAATCAAAGTACTTATCTACTGTATTTTAAAAAAGGTACTATAAAATTAGGAGACCTACGAAAGGAATGTAAAACTTTATTTAATACTATGGTCCATTGGGATTACTATAGAGCAACCAAGAAAGGTCCTACCCAGTGTTTCAACTGTCAGACCTGGGGTCATGGTGCCAAGTTTTGTAGATTAACGCCAGTTTGCAGAAATTGTGGTAAAAATCACACGACATTAACATGCCCAAATAATAGCCAGAAAGATGAAAACTTGATTAACATTAAGTGCTGTAATTGTTCTGGTCAACATAAATCAAGTTCAAAACTCTGCCCAGCTAGAACTAAATACACAGTAATTCAAGATTCATTAAGACAACGTAATGCCAAAAAGAACTACAGCAACTTGCCAACACCACACGTTCAGCATCATGGTCAGCAGCCTCCAATATTTAATCAGTCTAACTTTCCAAGTTTACCAACAACAAGCAACATTCAACCGAATACAACATTTGGTAGTTATTCAAGAATTCTCAATATACCTGGCAGTAATGGTAATAAAAACAATTTATTTTCTATGCCAGAAATACTAACTCTAACTAACGAATTAATTAGTAAATTAAGCAATTGCAAATCAAAACAAGAACAATTTGTTGTAATCACAGAAATCTCTGTTAAATATTTATATAATTATAATGACTAATAGTACTAACATTTCTATAATTAATTGGAATGCACAGAGTATTCGTCCAAAATCAGTTGAATTTTTTGATTATTTGAAAAAGAATAATATTATAATTGCGACTATTACGGAGTCGTGGCTCAAACCAAATTTAACTTTTTATGATAGGGATTTTAATATTTATCGGTCTGACCGCATTGAATCAGCTCATGGTGGTGTTGCATTAGTTATTAAGAATAATATTAAACATTCTATACTACCCAGTCTTGGACTAAAAGTAATCGAAAGCATTGCGATTAAATTAGAAACCTCAATAGGTGATCTTATTATTATTTCAATTTATTTTAAAGGTGGTAATAGTAACTCAGTATTAAATGCAAAATTTAAAAATGACATTCAACGTTTGACTAACCTTCCAGGTAATTATATTGTGTCCGGGGATATCAACAGTCGACATAGCAGTTGGAATTGTATCAGAAGCAATAACTGGGGTAAAATTCTAAGCAATGAGCGAAGTATTGCTAACAACCCTTTTGATATTTTATACCCAACCGAACCCTCATATTTTCCAAGTAGTGGTAGCTCGCCATCTACTCTTGATTTAATTCTTACCAACTGTTCAAATTTCATAACACAACCAATAGTAAAAAACGAACTAAGTTCCGATCATCTACCAGTCTTTTTTCAACTATCACTATCACCATTAGATAAAACTCCATTTAATTCTTTTAAATACAGTAGAGCAGACTGGAAACTTTATAAGAAATATATACATGATAACACGAACGCGATTATTGAAATAAATAACATAAATGATTGTTCTGAAATCGATAATTTAATAAACAATTTTATTACAATTATTAATTCAGCTAAAAGAGTCGCTATTCCTAAATGTGAAGTCAAATCTTTCGGTGCTTCATACAAACTATCTCCATTTATATTGCAGTTAATAGCGCAAAGAAATGCTAATCGCAGAAGATGGATTCGTACTAGAATTCCTCAAATCAAAAATCAAATAAATAGACTTCAAAAGCAAATAAAATTTGAAATTAATAAATTAAAAAATAAAATTTGGTCCAAACATCTACAAGGGTTAGAGTACGGTGGTAGTCCATTCTGGAAGCTATCAAAAATTCTCAGAAACAAAAATAAAACAATTCCTCCAATCAAAAATGGTAATAATTTTTTGGTTACAAACTCGGAAAAATGTAAAGCTTTTGGTGATCATTTTTTAAAACAGCACCAACTTACTGAAAACTTTAATGATAATGCAACTAACCAATTAGTAATAAATAGTCACATTGAAATTGAAAATATTCATGTAGATGAATTTGACGAATTCTCGCAAAAAGAAATTAAAACTTTATGTAAAAATTTAAAAACTAAAAAAGCCCCCGGGTATGACGGAATTACAAACATTGATCTGAAAATGCTTCCCCGGAAAGCGTACAAGTTGCTTTCAATTATTTTTAATTTATGCATTAAGTTTAGTTACTTTCCGAAACACTGGAAAGACGCTAATGTAATATGTATTCCCAAAGCCAACAAAAGTAAAAACTTAATTAGTAGCTATCGTCCTATTAGCCTATTGAGTTCAGTTGGTAAAATTTTTGAAAAAGGTCTTCAAAACCGATTACGCAACTTCTACGAATATAATCAATTGATTCCGAACGAGCAGTTTGGTTTTCGTAATGATCATTCAACTGACCATCAATTAGTCAGACTCTGTCATTTCATAAAAAATAACTTCCATAATAAAAAATCAACAGGTCTTTTAATTTGTGACATAGAAAAGGCATTTGACTCAGTATGGCACGATGGTCTGGTTCATAAACTTTATACCATGCAATTTCCAATTTATTTAGTTAAATTAATAAAAAGTTTTCTGAAGGATAGAACGTTCTCTGTAAAAATTAATGAGGTATTATCCTGTAAATACAAACTTCCAGCTGGTGTCCCTCAGGGTTCCATTTTGAGTCCAAATCTTTACTCTCTGTACATCGCAGATATCCCAATTCCAACTTTTTGTGAAATAGGTTTATTTGCTGACGATAATAGCTTGTATACAAGTGATAATAATCCAAATATTATAATTAACAATTTGGAAAACGGATTTAACCAGTTAGCTAATTATTATTTCAAGTGGAAAATTAAAATAAATCCTTCTAAAACTGCGTCATGCTTTTTCACGAAAAAAAGAAAATCAATTTCTCTGCCTTCCAGAAATTTAGAATTAAATGGTGTCTCGGTCGATTGGAACCGCTACATAAAATACTTAGGTATAATTCTTGACTCTAAATTAACATTTGGGCCACTAATTGCTGACAAAATTAAACAAAATCAAATTTTAATAAAGTTACTATATGGTCTAATTAATAGAAAATCAAACCTTTCGAAACCTAATAAAATTTTACTTTTTAAATCTATTTTTCAAAGTGTATACTTGTATGGGGCGCCTATCTGGGTGAATTGTGCAAAATGTCACAGAAAAACTCTGCAAATTGCGCAAAATAAAGTTCTTAAGATAATGTTCAACCTACCTTGGTATTATAGTACTATAAATCTTCATTCAATAACGAAAAGTCGTTTGTTATCCCAAAAAATCACTAAAAGGTTAAATAAATTTGAGAATAAATGCCAATATTCAGTTAATAATTTAATCCGAAGACTATATTCAACTAATAGTTAAATCAATCCTAGTTTAGTTTAGTTTAGTTAGTTTAGTTGTAAGCTGTAGTTTTAAGTTATATATAAACAAAAAAAATAATAATCAAATGGTTTTTTATAATTCCAAATTTTTTACCTAACTAAAATTATAAAGAAATTTCTAAAACATCATTCTCAATTGAAATGTAAATTACTTAAATTTAATATATTTTAGATGATAAGATTTATAATAATCTAAACACTTAAGCAATTATGTAGTTAACTGACATTGTCAATGTAAATATATTTTGGAAATAAAATTAATAATAATAATAATAATATAAATTTTTTGGCAATTTAAAAAATCATGTCAGTTCTATTATTATTATTTGTGGCTAACCACAATATATATACATACACATTATGTATTATATAATGCCAAAAAGAGCTCATTCATTATAAAATCCATGTCTGACAAAACACTATCCAAATATATAATGAAAATAATTATGTATAATATAATATATGTATATAAAGTAACTTTATGTATGCATATAACGAAAAATGACAAAAACAAATGGCACCACAAAATGAGCCAAAGTTAAATTGCATTCAATTTAATATATACGTTTTGTTATTCTCTATACTCTAGTTAAAAACTAAGAATATAAATAAGTAGGTTTATCCATTTACTTATATGGCTATAAATGTTGGTTTATAATCGAATATCTGAAATATGTGTCTATATTATTGTTTTAGTTTAACTTTTAGTAAAGCTAAACTTAGTACATACATAAACGCGCAATGTAGATTTATCACCCTCTAAACATTATATACAAGAATATCTACAAAAAAAAATATTCTTTTATACTTTTAAAAACATGGTTAGACTATCATGCAGACAAGTAAATCTTTATGTTATTCAATGTTCTTTCCATAACTAAAATAACACTATGAAAAAACAATAAATGCAACAAACAACATAAAAGCATTTAAAATTTGAAAAGCATAGACCACCACATTTGCAATTCGCACAATTTTTTTTTATTTATGTATCTAATATTTTATGCACATGGATACATGCATATATGCATAGATATTTTTTGTTTTTGATGCCTTTTACTTCAACGCGAAACAAAATTGGATCTTATTGGGAATATAAGTTCTATATATTTCTCATAAAATTGTACAAGTGGAATATTAGCATAATTATGTATATATTGTACAAGTAAATTTTGAATTTTGATAGTAAATTATTTTCTATTGTGAGATTAATGTTCAATCTTTTGAAAAATATGGATATGCAGTATAAATGAAAATTATAGATATAGGTACTTAGACGAGTATAAACTTTTATTTAATACAAAATATATCAGTTTGTTTCCGAAATTAATTTTATGGTATTTTTTTCACATAATATATAATTGACTCAGTTTTAAAAATTTTGATGTTTTACTTAAAAGATTGCCATATATTTAGTATATTAACAACAATATAGTTAATTTTTTTTTTGAATTATTATTTGAGAATGTAATTCAAATTTTGCATAAGATGGTGCAATATATTCTTCTTAATATTATACAGTAACTTCGATTATATAGAGTTGAAATTATTTCTAATTGTTGGAAAATTATATTTTCAAATCTATTTATGTAACACAAATAACATTTATTTCTCAAACTAGTAATATTTTATTATTGGATTAATTAATATTCTGAATATATAAAAAAAAACAAATTGCATTTTGCTTTGCTATTAAATTCAAAAATTTGTTCAAATATTTTAATAATATCAAAATTATTATTTTAAGATGAGATTAAAAATAGTTTTATAAATTCTAAAAATTTACATCATTTATTTAATTTGTGAGTAACCAAAAATTATTATAGTATCTACATTTTGCTACAATATGATGGAAAATTGTCTCCTAGATTAATATTTTACTGATGGTACTTATAAAGAATTATTTGAATGTTGTGTTTATATATGATGTGGTTTAATATTATACGTGCTTTTACTTAATCATTTTAGTTTTTCTTATACATATTCATTATATATACGAATATAGACATATAATATAAATAATTTTTGCATAATGTCATAGAGGTGAAACCACAAATATTTAAAATCATTTTTCAAACATTACGTGATGCGTATTATTATGTTTTAAATTTCTAGAATGCATTTAAACAACTTTTATATTATGTACATACTACATACATATTATGTATGTACACATTATATTATCTATGTACAATGAAAATCTTTAGAGATTTTCTTAAATCTGGTTGTGAAAGTTATTCGATAAAATGAAAATTTATTGATACACGTGCGAACTTATAAAATGTTATAGTTTAAATATATTTTATCTTGAAATATTTTGTTTTTACATAAAAAAATATAAACTACGATATGTTACTGAACACATTAGGTACATAACAAATAAAAATTGTAGTATAAAAAAGTATGTAAAAGACTTTTTGTAGTCTTTTGATTGTTTTGAGCGTTCTGAAAAATTATATTTCATATTTTATGAGTATTTAACAGAGATGTACATACATATACATATGAATGTACAAATTTAATAATTTCAATTGTATATTTTTAGTATTCAGCATTTAGTATTTACTACTCAGTATTTGTATTCAAAATTATTTATATTTTATAGAAATAATTGTTAATAATAATTTAATTTTTATAAAATTATTATAGCTTAGAATATATTTAATATATAGTTAAAAATATATAAAATTTGTACATGTGGCAGATTAGTTTAATTTATAAAGGAAAATTACACATACACAAATAAAGGAAAAGAAAATATATTTTTGTTGAAATGATTTTCTCAAATGTTTTAAATCATTTGCAAAAATAAAGAATATGAAAATTATAAATTTAAAAATGACCTTCAATCAAAAAAAAATATTCATAATACTATACAAAGAAATTTTTTTTGAAAAGATCGTATAATAAATAAATTGATTAAAAAGGAAATGGAAAACAACAAACCAAAAATAATAACAAGAAAAAAAAATTTCTTATATCTCATAATATTTTAAAATTATAAAAGAAAATCCTTTTGATTCCTTTGGGCAAAATTTTGATCAATAATAATTTTTGGAAATTGTTACAAGAATAATAATTTTAATATATATAAATATATATATATTTATATAAATCTATATTATATTTATTATAAATATTTTAAAATTTACATACTATCAAATAAATTTTGTAGTATGTATTAAGAAGAAGAAAAAGAAGGAAATAAAAAAAAAATCTTTGCCCCTGATTACACAAATTTTCTAATAATTTCACTTTGAAAATATTTTTATATACTATAAAAATATAATAATTTTCTTATATTAATATTTTATTTCTTTGATTGATTTAATTAAATCAAATAATTTTCTAATTTTATGCTCTAAATAATTTTGAATAAAATTACTAACAGTTAAAGAAAATTTTGATCAATTTAAAAATAAGAAGAAAAATATACAAAAAGTAGAAAACTTTAAAATATATTTGTGTGTGTGTTGTTTTTAAAGCATAAAATATTATTTCAAAATAAAGACGAAAAATTTGTGAAAATATTCATTTTTTTTTTAAATATATTTAAAATCTAAAAATATGTAAATTTGTTTCAAATGAAAAGCAAAGTCATTTTGTGATTTTTTTTTGGCTAAAAAAAAAAATAAAGAGAAAATGTGACTACAACCAGGACTATGAATACAAAACTGAAATTTGACTTTAATACTATTTAAGTAGCATTACGAAAAGACATATCGCACTTTGTTTTTTTTTTTTAAATAATACAAAAATTGATAATATATGTTTGCGTTTAAGGGTAGAAGTATTTTTTTTTTTTGGGGTGAAAATAAGTACAATTTGCTGACAGCAATAAATTCTATTTGCTGGTAGCATTGCAGAAATATATTTACCTATTTATGTATATATGTATATACCACTCAAAAATTATACAGATACTTAAGTTTTATATTTTCTTTGCTTTCTTTATAATTTTCACAAAGATTTTGTGAATCTGCGGAAAAAACGGAGGTAAAAAAAAAAGTGATTTTCATTTTACACTCAGTCGAAAGTATAGGAAGAAGAAAAAAATGAATGAAAAACGTTTGTGCTTTTTTTTTTCTTTGGTTCTTGAGGAAGGCGAAAACAAAAAAAAACTGTTTGAAGCTAAAGGATAATTTATTAGCACCTTTAACGGCAGAATAAATATTTCGTTCGCAAGAAAAAAAAAAAATAAATAAATAAACTTTTACGAGTTCGTTAAAAGTTTTATGATTTTGTTATATGAAAAATGGATTTTTCTTTCGTTGTTATTATAGACTGAGAATAACAACAAAAAAAAACAGAGAAGAAAATTGAAATAAGTGAATAATAATAATGATAAAAAAAAGGGAAAACTACTTTAAAACAAATATTAATTTGAAATTCAAAAGTTAATATTTAATAAACAGGAATAATAAAAAGGTAAATTTTTATATATTAGAAATGAATTTCAAATTAACTGACCCTTTACATTCACAACATAAAAACAAAATGAAAAAAAAATACAGAAAATTATTATTACTAAGTATTTTTTTTTTTTTGTTTTTCCTTTATTAATTTATGAAAATATTCCTTTTGCGTTATTATTTATGTTTTTACAAAAATATTTGATGTTTTTATATTAAACAATTCTTTTTTATTAAAATAAAATTTTTTTTGTCGAAATAATAATAAAAACAATTATATCGCTATTATATCAAATAGATAGAGATGTAACTTAATTTACAGGCTTTATTTAATAGATTATTTTCATTCTGTAGAATGTAGATTGTATTGTAATTGTAGCAATCACCAAGTTTTTATATTATTATAAGAAAAACTGTAATGTAAATTTATTGCTAATATTTGGAAGACTAAAATTTATTACACCTAAAGTTTGATTTACCAACCAAATGCATAAATATATATACAAAAATAATGTCATTCATGTGTGCATAAATTTCCTTTAATTTCAACTTTCCAACCAACTACTTTCATACATTATATTCAAAATAACTAATATTTCCAACTAAAAAAAAACAATTATCTGAATTAGGTTTTATTGGTCTTAAGTTACCATAATATAAAGTCAATTGAACACCGGAGTAGCTACTGGACGTATTCTTCTGAGAAAGCATGCCTCACAGCTTAGTTTATCAGTAGAGTCCATATCTGCAGAGGCTGCGGTGATTAAAAAGAAACAGTAGAACATCTGCTGTGAAGGTAGATGTAGAAGACTGAGACATTTGGGTAACAATTTCTTGACGGATCTTTCGGAAGCTGGTAACTGTAAGCCAGCAAGGGTAATCGCTTTCATGAAAGAAGTAGGATGGGCCGACGCGCAGTAGGAAGACAGAAATCAGCCGCCGTAGGTGGTGTACAACGGGCCCTGGTGCGCGATGGACTCGATACACCAAACCCCCACCCCGCCCTTTCAAACCAACCAACCATAACTAAGTCAATTGAATATAGTAATATAGATGTGTACCATGAAATTAAGGAATTTATTTATTATGTTATGTATAATGATATGTATTAAAAAAATCTCGTTTGGAATGTTTAGTTTTTCTATAACATATATATATATATATTGCAATTATTTTTGGCACATTTAGCTTCTTAATCAATATTAAAGCTGAATTATTCTGATAATACGAAAACAAATATTTAAAACAAAAATTTCATTACAACTAATATATTTTCAGCTTAATAAAATAAATGAAAATATAAAAACTATCTCAATAAATTTGTTTTCTACCGATTCTTTTATTATCAATACAAAAAAAAATTCTGAATTAATTTTATAAATATTTCTATTTTCACAGCAAAAATAATTAAAAATATAATAAAGAAAATATCATAAAAATATTTTATACAAAGCATTTGTTCAAATTGAAGAATTTAATATAAATATGCTATGCTATGCTAAAAAATAAAATAAATATGTATAAATAAAAAATTTACAAAGAATAAATATTAGAATTTGCGAAAGTGCTTATAAATATTAAATAATATAAATTATTGTCTGATGGGACTAACTTAAAAACTGTAATAAAACCAATTTATTAAATTTAATTTAAATATGATAGTTAAATAAAATGTAAATGAATCATTGATAGAATATTTATCAATGAAATATCATCACCATTTAGGGTGATTTAAATCCTTGAGGAACATAGCGTGATCCTCAACTATATGTTTAACTTTTTTCAATTTGTTCTTTAATTGAATTTTTAATTTTGCCTAGGACAACCTAACCTTGTTTCAGTTTAGTGGATTTCATTTTAATCCGCAATAAAACTGTCGCCTTTTACGAAGTGTCTAATCAATTAATTGCCACTTAAGGACTGTACCGAAAAGTTCTCAAAAATAATAAATTATACAGTTCCTTTGCTAATAAAATGTTCTTGTTGAGTTGCTTGGTAATGGTTATTTTGGGGTTTCTTTGTTTCCTCAAGGTCTGCACAGCATTTCTATTTTTCATCCTTTCGACCATACTCTTAGTTGTATGGCTTTTTCAGGCCACATAACGTTTCCCAATCAATTTGTCTAATCTTTTGTGGCCAGTTTTTTTCCAAATGATATAGTAATAGTCAAATTATATTTAATTTTCCAATAAATTTAATTATTGTATAGTCCCGTATTAAAAATCATTTTTATTCAGATTTATAATTTTCTCCCAGGATGATACTTATACAAATTTAATAAATGCCTAATTAACTATATTATAATAATCTATAAACAAAAACAAAAAACCATAATTAAATTTATATCCAATTAATATAAAAGTAGATAAAAATAAACAAAACAAAAATCTACATAATTATTTCATATTAAAAGCAAAAATTATTTTGAATTTATTCCCAGTTGAATTAAACGAATATAAACCTAAAAAAACTGGACATATTAGTTGACTATATATTAAAAAAAAAATTACATAATTTAATTTAACTCACTATGGTGTTATGAAAAATATAATATACATTTATAACGAAAAAAGTTTTATATACATAAAATTTATTTCAGAAGCTCAGGAAACTCGAAATATGCAAAATCTATTACGTATAATAATGTTTATCACAAAATATAATGTAATTTGTTTTTCAAAATTAATATGTACTTATTTTATAATTAGAAGCCATCATATTTTTAGTTTTTGAAATTTCATAATATGCCAATATTAATTAATAATTATACATATCCATAGTATATTAGGTTGGACACATTATAAATAATTATTTTAATTTATTACAATTTTGTTTATTATTATTTTGAATTTATTTATTTTGAAGATTATATAGTAAAATATTTAAAATATTGTTATTAAACATTTTAATATTTATAAATTTTGTTAGTTATAATGTTATTCAAATAATTATAGTAAAAGTTGATTTTTTTAAAAATAAATAAATATTCAAATTTAAATATATACAACATAATGTACTCAAACTGATAGGCAAAGGTTCTGTAAAATTGTATCATATACAAATGTTTTGTTTTGTGAAAAATTATTGTAAACGATTATGTTAGTAAAAGATTTAATCGAAAATCTTAACATAAATTATTATTTGTTCAATTATAATTTTTTTTAATACCACTACATACTAATAAAATTTATCGGCAATTGAGGTTATAAATTCAAAAATCGTCATTACTAAGAATAAGAAATATAATAAGTAAGTTATTTTTTAATAATATTATCAGATACACCTACACATATAATTGATTATTATAAAGTTTATAAAATATAAATTATTTCAATTAAATATGAATAGCAACATTCAAATTTGACATACATATTTTATATTATAGGAAGGGGGTGATAATTAAATATATTGTCGTATTAAACTAATATAAGGGTTGTATCGAAAAGTTCTCAAAATTTAAAAAAGCATTTTTTTGCCCTTTTTTATGAGAAACGTCATCTAATGGGCCTGGAACTTTTCTCTGTAGTATGTAAATGTAATTACCTTATAAATTAGTTTTGTGAAGTTATTGCTCATGTAAACATGAATCAAAACGAATTAGGGCGCCAAAAAAATTTTAAAAATTTTTTTCTAAAAATTCTAATTTTCCTATAAAAAAAGTTAGCCAAATTAGATGGAACTTCATATTTCGTTTCTTGGCGAACCATTAGAAAAGTTTAAGGAGACCCAAAAGACCAAAGATAAACCAAGAAGTGGTCGTCGAAACGATCCTGTGGACAGTAATTTGGGAAAAAAAATATGGGGGTACTTAATAAAAAACATTTTGCAGATCGGACTAGATGTGGTCGAAAAAAGCCATACAACTAAGAGTATGGTCCAAAGGACGAAAAAGAGAAATGCTGTGCAGCCCTTAAGGAAGTAAAAAAACCCCAAAATAACCACCAAACTATTTAACAAGAACATTTGATTAGCAAAGGAACTGTATAATTTATTTTTTTGAGAACTTTTCAGTACAATCCTTACTTATAAATATTATAAATATTTTAATGTATCAATCAATTTAATTTAAAATATCAACTTCTAAAATTTCTCAAAAAAAAATATTTACTTAATAAAAGTAAATATTTAATAACTAATTATACTCATTGCAAATATTCCCTTATATATGTTTATATCAAAATTTATAGATACATTATAGGTTTTGAATGCATTATTAATAATCGGAAATTTAATAATCAGATTTTAATTATAATTAAGTAATCTATAGTAATCTATAGTAATAATTAAGTCATAAGTCTCCTTATTTCAATTAAAGATATGTATATATCTATCAATCGCCTTAAAGGATTAATTCAATCGCATTAAAGCCATAACTCAGCTGTTTTACCAATAAATTTTAAGTATATAGTTGAAGATTTTGTTGGTGCTACAAACTCACTAGATATTAATACAAATAATATTTATCAAAATATTATTAAGCGTAACTTTCAGGTAAATAAATATTATAATTTTGTTTTTATCAAAATTTTTGAATTTTTTTAACATTTCTTTGTGTTTTATAAATATTTTTCCATACAATTTGTACAATTTGTATTAAATTTATTTTCTACATATATTTACATATTTACATATGCAATTTTTTGAAAAAAAAATATATATTTGTTTGTGTTCAACATAAATATCGATGATTACATAAAAGAATGAAAATATTTTTTTATATAATATTCAATATTTGTTTAAATAATATGAAAAATAGTAAATTTGTTATATTGTTAGTGCATAAAAAATTGTTCATTTGATTGTGAAAATAATTTCAAATTGCAGTTACTTTTTATGTAAAAATATGGAATAAAGTAAAAGAAATATTATGGAAAATTAATTTTATATAAAAAAAATTAGAATTTTTTCCACTTAGTATTTTTTTTTTAATAATTATAAAGGATATTCTATAGTAGAGGCTTTGGAAAGTAAATACCTAAGTAGGTTTTTATTTATACACTATGAACTTCTAAAAATTTAACATACATTTGCCATAAGCATAAAATACTAGTATATTTAATTTATATTGTGTTGTATATAAAGACCGATCTCCAATGTAGGCTTCAGCGCAAAACTTCGGCGGTGAAAAAAGTTGAACGCCAGCGTAAAAGCCAAACAATCTCCAATGTGAGCGTTGATACAATTCAAAACTTTGACGGAAGCGGAAAAAAAATATAAATATAAATATGAATTATAAATTTATATATAAATTTATATATATATAAATACGAAGGAAACTTTAGTTCTAGTAATTTTTTTAAAACGTCTACCGAAATTTTAAAATAACTTTCAAAAACTCAATGAAAAAATCATGAAAAAAATTCATAAAAAAAAATTTTTTAAAAATATGTTGGCACAACTGAAACTTCAGCTTCATTTTTTGAACATTGAACAATCTCAGCGTTGGCGTTTTTTGAAGCCAGACGCCAGCGCTCACATTGGAGATACTTACATTGATTCCCATATGATGAACTTTTTTTTACGCCGAAGTTTTGCGCCGACGCCCACATTGGAGATCGGACTTAAAGCAAATATAAAGGATGAACAGTATGTAATTTTATAATAATTTTAATTTTCTATTTCTCAGATTCTTTTACCTAATCAAAAACCTTAATCTAATAAAAAATATGTGGCATTGTGTAAAAAAATCACAGATTAAAATGAATATTTATATAAATTATCAAATTCATTTTAAACTGACGAATATATGTAAATATCTGTCATACTTATTTAAAATATGAAATAAGCAGTAAAATATATACATATAACTTTAGGGTTTATAATGAATTTCTGTTGTAAATTTTATTTATTGATATAACATTTTATTAATTTTTTTATGATAGCTATACATACATATAACTCTTACACTTTTGTGTCAAATTAGTTTTTGAATCTATGTTAATATCATCATTTCCCAAAAAAACAAAAATATAGAAAATATTTCAATCATAATTTAAAATCTATATACTCGTATGTGTATAACATGTATACATATATACATATACATATATATTCGATTTAAAATAGTAAATTGAATTTTTTTTAGTAAACTACTACTGTCATACAGGACACGACAGGATATAAAGATAAAAATTCTATTAAATTTTATAAAATTTATATACATAATAATATTCAAAAAATTTAAACAATATAACATAAAAAATTCATATTTTAACATTTATTTATTTATTTTTTTGTCATCTATAAAATTTATATAATATATTTTTATATTAAAATGTATATATTATAATTTTCTACTAAAATTAAATATTAATTGAAATAAATTTCAATTATGACTATAACAGATGATAGCTCTATTTCTTTTTGAAAATTATAGAAGCAATTTAAATTTCAAAAATATAATTTTATTTAGTTAATTGCTTTTTTAGGACATACCCTTTAGGTTAAATTTTCAAGTGAAATCATAAATTGCATAAAATATAATATATATTTATGTATACCAATACCGTATATACATAATAAATAAAGCAAAAATATTAAGAACATCAACCATTATACATATATCACAATTTTTGAACATTTATAGTTGAAATACAACTAAAAATACTATAGATTCAAGTGTAATATAAAAGTTGTTAATTCTATATATATGTTACCAAGAGTGATAAAATATTGGATTATATATATTTATTAATTTGATGTCTAAAATATTACAGGATTATAATAATTAAATGATAATATGTACATATAATAAACCTTATGTCTTATGAGAACATTAAAAATACACTATAAATATCGCTGTTTTTACATAAATTCCAAAATTTCTATGTACATATATTAAATTAATTTAATTGATTTAAAAACTACAAAATCTACAACCGTTTGTTATGCTTAACAAGATGTAATAATATATATAAAATTTATCAATCTTTTATAATCTGGAAAAAAAATATACATAGCAATAAATTGTATATAAACTGGATTAAGAAATTTTAGTTATTATATAATTAAAATAATTTGAAAATATAATTAAATTTTTCAAAATAATTTTATCAAAACATATAGATATTATTTCAAAAGGATAAAAATGTCTATATAAATTATCTATACATATAAAAAGGATGACATATAAAAATATTAAAAATACTAAATTGGTATAATGATAAGGTATAAGCCAACTTTGAAAATTGTATTTATTATCATATTAAAGAATATATATTTATATATTTAACTATACATATATAAATATTGTATTTAATTGTATATTTAAACCAGAAGGATAAACAAATTATACTGGACTAAGCAGAAAAAGGATATTGAAATTCTAAATGAAAATTTTCATTTTAATATATAAATATAAGAAAAATGTAAAAGAGAAATTGCAACTAGAAAATTAAATAATTGGATAAAATTTTTGTAATTATTAAGCATCATTTTCATTGCCTTGTTAAATGTTTAGTGTAGATTAAATTTATTCATATATATTTTTAATATATACCTAAGTACATATTTATTTTATTATAAAACTTTTGAATCTTTGTATTTATTTAGAAATTAAATTAAATTTTAATAAGAAATTCTTATTAAAATTATTTAATTTTAAAATAATATAAAATCACAAAATTATCAAGTAATAATGGTTATTTTAAAAACATTATGTTAAAAAAACGTAATAATAGAAGATTATATATATTTTTAATGAAAGTCCTTCATTTTTTCTTTGATTAAATTTTCACGATTTTCCACGGAAATACTATTTTCTTATTATTGCTGATTACAGTTTAATGCATGGTAAATAACAATCTAAAAAAAACACTAATCTAATAATAAGCAAGTGTATGTACATACTAACTTTTAGAAATTATATGTATGCTGTGTTATTTAATGTATAAAACCGAAAAATTTGTCAGTTGAAAATGTTTTTAAAGTTATCATATATATTTAACTATAATATGTTATAAATTTATATTTTTCATAAAATCTAGAACATGTTTTTGAAAATTATTTGAATTTAATTTACAATTATTCTATTATGTAAATTTTTGTAAAAAAAAAAAAATTAAATTATTTTCATAAATTTTTATTGTATATAATACAAATTTTCTTGTTTAATAATACAATATAATAAATAAATTTTCACAAAAAACAATAGAATTTTCAGATTTCACATAATATCTATTATATTTATACAAAAAAAATATATGAAAATTAAAAATAATGTTCTAATTAGAAATTATTTATTCCCTTCATAAATGTGAAAAAGTTCATTTTCATTAGAAAACTAAAAAAAAAAAACTATAATATATAAATTCATTTTAATTTTAAAATTATTTTTGACAATCGAAAAATAATTAAAAATTAGTAAACCAACTATATACATCCAATTAAAAATTAAAAACTAATTTTATTAAAATTCAATTGAATTTATATGACATTATTAATAATTAGCAAAATTATTTAGAAATTTTAGTTGTAAAACTTTTTAATAAATAATTATTTTTTATAATAAATAATTTTTTATACATAAATAATTAAAATAAAGCAATTATATATTTATAATAATTTTATTTTTTTATCATTTTTTTATATATTTATCATTTATTTATTATTTTATAGATAATATTCAAAAAATTTCACTTTTTAAATTACATCATTCATATAAATTTAAATTAAAAAAAAAATGAAAATTTTTAATAAAAAGAAATTTAGTTTCTTTAATTATATTAGAATTAGATAATCATAAATAACATAGTATATATTTTGTTCATTTCATTAAAATTTAATTGGATTAAAAAATGGTATAGGCAATTTTTAGTAGTATTTCATTTATTGCGAAATTATTTACACATATTTCATAACATTGGTATTTTTTTTTTTTTGAAAAATATTTGTACAATGATATTATGCACATTTTTTAAACTTATTGAAATAATCATCAGAGTATAATTATAATCCTTTGCAATCGGATTTATCCATTGTTGTTTGAAAATCCTTTCAAATAAATTTGTAAATTAATTTTTGTTACTGTGTAATGTATACATACATTCATCAAAAAATCTTTTGTATATCATTATGAAAACTTTTTAAAATAAACTTAATCATTTTACTATATAAAAAAAACGTGTAATACACATTTATTAAACTTAATCTTTTTAACTATAAAAAAACGTGTAACACACACAATAGTCAGTAGAATAGAAAACTATATATAGCATAAAAATTTACCCAGGAAGTTGAAATAATGATGTACAGAAAAATATATTCCTATAATAAATTAATCTATAAATAAATGTTGGTAATCTCGTATTATTACTTATTATATAATTAAATATTAATTAACAAGCAAATCAAATTATTCTCAATTTCATTTATATAATTAAAAATATTTTAATAAATTATTTTATTCAAAAACCCACTTATTCTTATATAATTATTTACTATTTTTAAAATAAATAATATTAATTGCAGTAAAATAAACTTTCTTATTACAACAACAACAAAAAAATCCTACACCTCAAAACATCTAATTAAAAAAATATTATATTACAAATTTAATAATAATTAATTTTGATGGGCATATAAATATAATTATGATTTAAATGACAAATAACAAGAAAAAGAATTATTCTCAAAAACAAAAAAAACCATGAAAAACATAATTGTCAGGTGTGAATAACTATAAATATGTTTTTTAAGAGTGTAAAAGAGTAGTACTTGATAAAACCAAACATAGCTTATCATCATTATTATTTATGATTTTGTTATTGTGGGTAAAATATAGTATAGAAGTATAAAAGTATGTGTAAATGTGTAAAATGTTTATCCTTAATACGCCAGCAAAAAAAAAAAAAAACCCTTAAGAGCTCTCAAAACACCAAGAAGTTATGTCAACATTTATAACGATTATGTTTACCATCTACTTTACAAGTCTCATATTTTTTTTTATACATATTTTTTTCTGGATTTTCTTTGTAGTCGTTAGATATTATTGTGATTGTAATTGTGTTTATCATATAATTCTTGCTATACATTATATCTAAGATTATCTAATTTTTATATACATTTTAGAGGCGTAAGAGATTAGACATTTTATAAGACAAATATAGTAAATACGTTGAAAATCCTCATGTAAATATTTAAAATATACATAATATATATTTTCTTAAATATAATTAATTAAAGTTAATATTAATTATAAGCAGCTTTATTGTAATATTTCAATTATTTATACTAAAATTTAAATCACAATTCAATTATTTCTTGTTCACATGGAAACTAAAATTCTGTATAAAAAAAAAATAAATAAAATGACGGATAAAATAATGGTTTGTAAAATAAATTTATAGGTTATTGACATAATAAAAACAGAAAAATAAATTGATCATTGAACATTATAAATTAGAAAGATTACAAAAAAAAAAAGGAAATATTTTAAGTATATAATGCCTTATATAATATTGTTCTTTAAATTAACTTTTCGCTTAATACATTTCTCTAACTTGCTGCATTCGAAATGAAAAAAAGAATTTTTAACAATAAATTTATAGTATAAATTATGATTAATTAAATAATATAAAATTTATAATATAAAAATAAATTATTAACAAAATGATTAAACAATTGTTGGAAAATCATAAAAAATATTTATTATATTTATGTTTATTATCATAAATACAAATAATTCTATATTTATTCAAAAATTTAAAATTTTAATTTTCGGAAAAAATTTTTTTTAAATAAATATATAACACAAAAATATTATATTATTTATAATTATTGAAATTTTATTAGTATTTTAATGAAATGATTTATAATAATTTTTAATGAATATAATTTTGAAATACATAATTTAATGAAACACATATAGTATAATTTAATTTAGAGTATAAGAAAATATAACCAATTATTATAAAATTAAATAGAAACAAAAACAAATAGCTTAATTGGTATGTGACATGCCAGAAAATCGATCGTTGATCAAAATTATTAATAAATAAGTTGATATAATCAAATTTCCCTTAATATTTCCTAAAGTGATTATTATATATTCTCTTATACTTCTGATACAAAATAATATTACATGATATATTCATAAATAATTGCAATAATCTTTTTACTTACTTATATAATTAATAGGTTATTTTATTTTGGAAAAATATTTTTATAGAAATACATATATGTAGTATTCAAAAATCAATGTGTTTCTTTTTCTATTCTTTTACTGAGGCTATACATATATAGTATATATCGATATTATAAATTAACTTATAAATCTTTAGTATATGTATTCAGAGAACATAACCATCAAAATAATTGATTACTGTTAAATGCCACATATAGCATAAAAACGTGACTAGATTATTACAGACATAGTAGATCGGAAATTTGGTATATTATATATGTATTTATAAATTTATTTTCTAGAAGTCAAATCCACTACAGTTTCAATATGATTTCGATCATTTACTGTTACATGCGTAATTAAAAGTCCTTTATAGAAATTGTCCAGCAATGTGGTATTATAATATATACATAAAACGAAAATGGTAATAGAATATAGAGAATTATATTTACAGTGTGTCAGTAATGAAAATGTTGTTAAATTTCGATTTGAAAATAACAAAAAGAAAATAAGAAAATTTTAATCTTGTATTTATAAATATACCGTAAATACATATATTTTTAAATATATTATAACAGCATCATAAAGATCTATTTCAAGTCTTGTATCGAACAATATATCTTTTAGATATATCCAAATAGTAAATAACAATTATTTACCATTCTGTAAAATTTCTAGTGTTCTATAAACACTGAAATGTATTACTGAGATATAACGATCGATTCAGTATCGATTATAATATTATATAATTATCTTATTTTAATTATACCAATCAAATTATCAATTTTATTTCTAATAAAAACTAAAATTTATATAAAATTATTCATAACATACCCTGTAATATAAGTTTTACTTCATTGAGCTAGAAAATTACCACAATAATTTCTAATATATGAAAAACTAGAAACATTTCTCAATTATAAGAATATCACAATTTCCAGACCATAAAAAAAATAAAGAGTGTTTATTTGAGATTTCTTCAGTAGAACTTTTCTTAATCGAGTATATATGTACATATAAACATGCAAACATCTCCTATCTATAACTAAAAAGTTGAAAATTTCATATACCTACATATACATATGTGTATAATATAGTAAATTTCCTTGTAAACTAAACTAAGAACTAAAAACTAAAGTTATAAACACAAAATGAATTTTCTTTGCACATAATATATACCAAAAACAAAAATAGGAAAATGTTATTGAATATATACAAAAATAATGTATACTTTTGTATACATACTTTATATATAAAAAGTGTATATTCATTAGGACTAAAAAAAATATTTTCATTATAAAGGATATACTAGAGTACTAAAGGTGGAGAACTTCTCGATTTAGTATGTCTTTCATGTTTTCCAGGGTTTTATTTCTTAATTAAATCTCTGTCATGTATATTATATACATATATACATTCGTAGACATATCAAACAATTATATTTATATACTATTTTATATATATTAGGATTTTTATATCACTACACATATAAATATATTTTTGTTAAAAACATACTGTGACATAAAAATGAACAATTCTAAACCGAAAAATATGATACTAGAGGCAAAGAAAGGTACAAAAATTATATTTAACTATATTCCCATATACATACATACATATTTATATAGTAATTTCATTTTGAATTCCTATAACAAACCAAAAAAAAATCTATAATATCTACTTCCTTACTCTGTAATATTGTTATTCATTTATTCATTTCGAATATCAAGTAGAAGTAGAGTATATAGTAGCATATAGAATATATAGCTAGACGATTATATAGTATTGAAAATAATTTTTGTGTGGTAATTTTGTTAACCTTATTAGGTTTTTCTATATATTTATATAATTTTTACTATAAAAAGATTTGTGTACAAATTTACAAATGTTTTACAATTTAAGGGCTTAATTTTCATTATATACTCGTAATATAAAATTGAAATGAATTTATTTTATATTTGAATTAAATTATACTCCTATTTAATTTAAGAAATTTGAAATTTTTTTATTATAATATATACAATATTAGATATTTACAATTGAGGAATATTTCATTGGTTTTATAAATTAAAAATATTAATTAAGAAATTAATATTGAAATGAAAAATATAGTATGTAGCTTGTAATAGTTATTACTTATTAGCAAATTTAAATTATGAATACATTTAATTTATAGATTAATACAGTCGAATTGGTCTATGTATTCTATTGCATATTTGATTCCAATTTTAAATGTGGTTATAAATATAATGAATGGTTTGGTTTGTACATAAAATTTGTTATATTAACTAAACTTTCAATATAAAATTCATTAATGATTTTCTGCCTCAGTTTTTGAATTATCGAAATATTTTAAAGACAAAAAATATTTTAACACTGCAATATTTTACTATTATAACCTATTGCGAAATACTTATGAATCTAATTAATATAATAGAAGAAACATATATTCTGACTAATTTTTTAACATTGATGATAATGATAAATATTATTTATATACAATTTATTAAAACCGCAATATTACAAAATATAAGTAAAAATATAATATAAAAATATTATTATTATATTATTACTGCAATTTATATACATCTAAATTCTAAATAGAAAAACGTATAGTGAGAAATCTAAATTTTCTAAAGAAAATTCCCCTAAGGTATCACAAATAAAATATTTATCAGCCAACACTATATTTTTATTTTATATTTATTTTTGTAAAATTTAAATTATACATTTATGTATATAAAACTTTATATCTTTTATAAATTTGAGATAATAATTTGAATAAAACAAAATTGTATAAAATTTAAACATTAATTCATTTATTTGTGTTATTTATAAACTTTTTGTTACTAACTATGTTTGTTACATATAATATTTGCTTTTTAATTTAATATTTGAGAAATATCATTCATTTTAGATTTCAAGTGCGATTTAATATAATTAATAAATTAAAATTTGAATATTTGTTATTGATACTTTGTTATGAGTATAGTCATAATTGATTCGTATTTTGAAACAAATCTAAATACATATAATAAACAATTGACCAATAAAGATTCCAAAATAACATATATTTCTTGCTATATAATTTTTCTATTTGTTTTCAACATCAAATTAAAACAATTTCCTTTCTCTTCTATAAAAAGCAATTAATAAATGGGAAAATTTTGTGCGAAAATTGCAGAAAATAAAAAAAATATATGTATACAAAACCAAAAAACAAAATGTTTAACATTCTAGCAAGATATTCAAAAAAAAAAAAAAGAAGAAAATATTTTTCATCTTGCTGTGCTTGGCAAAAAAAATAGAAGAAATTTCTCTTAACATTTCACACCTGTTGTAATAATTTCTTTGCGTACAAATTTTCCCCGTCTAATTACGCTCTATTGCAATATATAGAGCAAACAGCATCAGCATTATAAAAAGTTTTCGTGGAATAAAACAAAAATGTAAAGAAATTCATATTCATATATAAATAATATCACTTTTTCATATGATATTCTACATTATACTAGCAAATTAAAATGAAAAATTTTTCTTCAAAATATAAAAATTAATACATTCAATAAAATACATAAAATATTTGCACTATCCTTGTTTGATACAATTAAAGCTCCTATATAACTTAAAATACTATTACAATAACCAAAAAATACTATTACACCAAAATATATAAGGTAGTCTAATAGAATGCAGAATGTTAGGTATCAAAAGTACAACCCCTTACATTGTTACAATTAAATAAACACTTTGTCAGCGACACAATTACAAATATAAAAAATTTCTAATTAAAGAATAAAAGGATATCATATAGTGTAAATTTAATATTAATTTTTTTATTTTTGCTAATGTAAAGACAGACATTCTTAATAACACCTTAAGTGATTTTACATGTAAAGTATTCATATATATAATATTATAATTTACCAATTAAATATTACAAAATACGTAATTTCTTAAGGGCATTTTTTGTATACATATTTTTTTTTAAAGAAAATTGTAATTAATATAGAATAAGAAGAAACATATTTTGATTAAAATATTTTTTGATATCTTTCTAATTAGATTTTGCACATTTTGTTTTTTTTTTATAGAAATATCCTTATTATTTATAAATGAAAATTATAATTTTGAACTTTTTACAGAAATGAAAATATTAAATTTCATACCTAAGTATTCGTATTTAAAAAGTTATATACAAATTAAAATGAATTTTTAAAACACTATGAAAATGATATTTTATATAAAAATTATTTATAAATAATATATTTTATAATTAAATTAAATTTTTGTGAAAATAAGTAGTTGGGGGGGTAATTGTAAGCAAAATAATTTCACTAGGGCGTATCGAATAAAATACAAAATTTCTACAATAATATGAAATTTACTTTACTTGATATCACATATGGGAAATGTAATACATACATATCATTGCACTTAGTTCCTAATTATTTGCAACCTGTAAATCATTTCCAATTTGGCATAATGTGTTGTGTATACCAGTCAAAAATTTATAAAATACATATTCATGTTAAATTATAATATAATAATATTATTATATACATATGTATATGTATATATAGGAATATTATAATTTTAGAGACAAATTATCACTTTTATTACTCTCTACACTTAAAATAAATATAATATTTTTATTATTATTATTAACTATAATGGCATTTAACCATATATCAATCCAAAACACCATCAAGCATATATAATTTCATTTTATTGTATAAATGTATTTTATATATCCATAATTATTATAAAGAAAATGTTATCCCCCCGACTGATGGTGTTACAATATATATTTTTAAAAAATTTTCTTGAAGGTTAATTAAAATTGAAGAATGATGGTTGATGTGATGAGAGAAAATTGGATTTTATAATATTTTTGTTGTTGTTACCGATTGAATATAAACTATACAGAAAAGCATCTCTTAGTTATATTTATTATATTATAATATAGTATCATAGTAAGTATCAAAAATGTATCCATTATAATAGTTAGGTAATAAATTAATTTTGTGCATGCATGCAAATATTTTGATTAAAGAAAATCCTTTCAATGTTTTTTTTTTTTCTTCTGCATAAAAAATATATATATTTTTTTTAATCTGACAGTTTATGTAAACATGCACCATAATTAAATATAGATTAAAATTTATATAAACATATATGTATAGATATTTTATATATATGTAGTACATAAATTTTCTTTTTGCATATGATAAATTTTTAGGAAAAATATATTATATTGAAAAAATCTTTGCATAATAACATACTATGAATATGGGAAAAGGTTAAGTAGTAATTTTATGGTTTGTTACACTTAAGTGGTTGAGGCTGAATTTATATATAGTAAAACTAAATCAATGTTTTTTTTTTTTGATTAAATTTAATCATGGGAAAGAGAATATTTAATTTCTTGTAATTTTCATTACCTTGTAAAAAATATATAATGTTTTTATGTTAATATTTTGTATTTTTTTGCTTTAATAAAATTAAAAATTAATTAAATTATGTACACAAACATTTTTTTAAAAATTTTAATTAGATTTTGTAACATGTTAATAATATCTCTAACAAAATTTATTAAAAAATTTATAACCTAAATTTTATTTTTCTGGCAGAAATTTTATGCTTAAATAATTGGAAATTTCAGAAGGAATAATATTTGAAAATTTAATTTTAATTATTTAATTTTTATTTTTAATTTATTTTTGATCAACATTTTATACTAATATATTTCTAAATGTAATTTAATTGAATTTTAATAATTCAGGTATATAGGTTAAATATAAACGAGTATGAAATTTTCTTAGTTGATAATTTTCATACTAGAATTTCCACAATATTATGACATAATATAGTGATAAAAATTGCTGGTATTATTATGTAATTTTACTCTTAAAATTATCATAAATGTGTAATTCGCAAAATTTCATTTAAAAAAATATAATGAAAAATAAATTTATATATAAATGTCTATTCATATATTAAATTTTGTTCAATTCATTATTAATATTAAAATATCAATTAAAATTACTTTATCTTTTAATAATATTTTAGTAAATTTTAGTTTTTAACAACTAACTATTTCAAGTTGTTTTAAAATTGTAGATTAGAAATATAATTAAATGTTAATTTGTATAAATATGAATAAATTTTAGTTTGACCAACAGATTTGATTAAATTTTATATAATCCTTAAGTTTGTTTGTATGCACTCTTATGGTTCATATAATTCCTTTATTTGAAATAATATACATATATTTAATTTTCTAAAAGTATAAATGTTGCAATTTAAAATATAAAATTTAAAAACTTCTTAGAAAAATAATATATTATTTTAGTTTTGAATCAATCTATTGCTTAAAATATTTACATATATATGAAATAGACGATTTGATATCGGAATCAGCATAAAATTGATTTAAATATTTAAATAAAATTATATTTTACCAGGAAAATTATATAAATAATATTTATAGTATTTTTCAGAGATTTAAAGAATCAACTTTTTTGCAACCCAAATGGTCTGCAATCATTTTTTTTTGATAGTTTTTCTTCAAGAAAAATATTTATGTTTCAAACTTTACTGAGTAAATATAAAAAGATTGCAAATTCATAAAATTAGCAAACGTTTTGAGATTATAATCTAACTAAGGCATAGACAAATAATTACAATATTTTTTCAGTATAAAAAATCTTGATATGTTTTGTTTTGACATTTTATAATACTGGCATGTATTTTTTTAGCCCAAATTCTATGTAAAACATTAAAACTAAAATTTGTACATAAGTAGAAATAAAAATATTTAATAGAACGATTTTCATTTTTGTATTCTAGATCTGGTCAACAGAAAAATTATATGATTTATTTTATTTTATTAAAAATGTTGTGTAAATTTCAATAAACTAATTATTACGAATTATGCCTTAAACCTTTAGGACATTTCAATTAAATGCAATCATAATTTTAAATTTATTCTTCATGTCATATGAATTTTTTGTTTCCAAAAACCAATCTATAATAATAATAAATGTAAATTTACATCATTATGTTCGAAAAAAATCATAAAAATTTCAGTAAAATTTCATTAATATTTACATAACCCAAAAAAAAAAGAATTGAATTTAATTTGAACTCTCCTTCTTGAACCTAAATAAACAAAAATAATCTGTTTTTTTCCCCTATACTAATATATTATTATTTAGGATTGGAAAATAAAATGAAATCCTTGATTTCAGATAAAGATTTCAAGCTTAATTTATGTTTGTTTTGCATTTTTATTATATACAGAAATATGATTTTTTTTATTTAATATAAATTCAAATTAAAAATTTTTTGAATAGCGAAATAATATGATGAAATCCTTGATAAGAGTATATTTTTATGACGGAATCTTTGTATACTATTATGGTGTATTCTTTATTACATATTAATTCAAGAACACTTACAAAACTAATCTTTTAATCATATTATAATCATATATCATATATGATTGAATAAACAAATGTGGTATTTCAATTTTGGTTTTTGCCAATTTCACAATTATTATATACAATTATTTTTTTCCAATGAATTTTAATTTATATAATTGTATGGGGATGTTTTTAAAGATATTTCTTTTTATTAATATTATGTACTAGCTTTTGATATGTATGTACACTACGTAAATTTGTTACATTCAAACATGTAATTATTGCATTATCCATCAGTCAGTTCAAATCTTTTCCAGAAAGTTGACGCGACGACATTTTCATTTCCTTTTTTTACAGAAAATCTCAATTATATAGAGTAATTTGCAATTTTGGGTATATTGTGTATTAGTTTCTTTTACTATAATAAATAATTTAAACATTTATACACTATCGAAATGTTTTTAAAGTATGTATTGTAATTTGTTTTAATTAATTAAATTATTTATTAGTAAAAGAAACTATAATACATTTAATTTATGCTGCCATATTTTAATAGTATTTCATTACATTTACAAAGTAGTAACGAATTACTAACTATGGAATATGGAATATATGGAATAGAATATGGAATATTACATTGTTTACTTAAACTACTACATTAATTTAAGTAATATAGATTACTAATTCGAACGCAATATTACATTTTGATATTTAATCTAATGTAGGCAATAAAAATGACTTAATTTAAAGTAGTCATTTTTTAATACAGTGTATCTTATTGTTCAATAATTTTGGTATACAATAAAATGTGACGTATAATTTTACTTCATCTTATGATTTTATTCTTTAAATAAATATTGAAAATTATAATTTAATTTAGGTAAATATTATGAATCTATGAAATTCGTTAAAAGATTTATTATTTTACAACCTTAAAATTGTAGAAAGTCTAAAATTACATATAGTCATTTAAAATCACAGTGTAGTTGATGTGAATTTAAGTATTTATTTTTATACATCATTGTGTAGCTTAATACAACTACCGTATAATTCACTAAAATATTACCATTTATATTAAATATTCAAAATATTAGGTATAGATAGATAATTTCAAATTTCAATAATTCGTTTTTTTTTTTTGGTTTACCAGATTTTCTAATAAGAAATAAAGGACAATCAAAATAATTAAAAAGTATTAAACGAAAAATTACTTTCCTTAGTTACAAATTTCATTTATGAAATATTTAGCTATACATAAACTAAAAGTAGCCACAATAAAATAAAAAAAAAAAAGTTAAATAAAAAGAAAAACACAAATTACAAAACTTTTTACTAAAAGCAATTCCATGTAAACATTTTTATTGCTTCAAAGGATAATAAAAAAAATAAACTACAAAAAAATATTTATTTTTTTTTATTTAATTTATCATATAAAATAAAATTAACAAATTTAACTTTACAAACTATTTTTGTAATAAAAAAAAAATAAAATCAAGTATAAAATTAATTTTTGCTATTTAATTTCTTTAAAAACATTTTTTTTTTAAAAACTATTATTGTTATTTTTTTATAAGTTTAAAATACATATATATTTTTATCCATAATTGAAATGAGGAATTTAAGGATAATAAAAAATTTGTTGGTAAATTAAAATATAATCAAATTAAGTATGATTTTGAGAAATTCAAAAGATTCCAATGATTCTATATTTAAATCCAGATATAATGTAATACATATTTCTTTTAGATTTCTCCTTTGCAAAAATTTAATGACAAACTGACAGACATACAAAATAGAATATTTTTTTTATTAAAGAGCAACTTTTAATGAAATTTATCACAAAAGTAAAAAAAAAAAACACAAATTGTGAAAAAGAAGAAAGAATTTTCTATTAAACTTTCTGAGAGATGTACGAAAAGTTTCGCGTCATTTTCAAATAACTTAATTTGTAGAAAGGGTAAATTTTATAAAAATATTTTGTAATCTACAAGATTTAACTATATACTATACTATATTTTTTTATAATGTGGTTTTCTTTGATATTATATATTAAATGTGAGTTATTTGTGCAACATTGAAACTATTTAATATATTTTTGTGTTATATAATAGAATATGGAAATTTTATGCTAAATTAAAAATAAATGTTGTACCTACAAGATTTAGTAACTAATACCAAAAATTTACATTTGTTAATATATTTTTTTTATTGATCATTTAAAATAAGGAGACACGATTTGGTCTTTGGCAAATGAAATATTTAATTAGGCTGAAAAGGATCAACAAAATTCATGATTGTAAAGAAAACTGCATATACAAAAATATGAATTAGTTTTTTTTTTTTGAAAACTTCAATTTAATAAAGTCTACAAAATTCAACATATTCTTAATGAAATTACCAATATACTATTTTGACAAGTATATATACACAATAATTTTTTCTTTTCCTTTTATTTTGTTTTGTTGTAAAAATGAATAAAATAATATTTCAAATACATGATATACAAGAGGATCTGTTAAATATACTAAAACACTTTGTTGTGCTTTAATTTTTTATTTAGTATACTTTTAGAGCTTTACAACTTTTTATATACGAAGTAGTTAATATAAAGTGTATTATATATATTTGCCTTATACTAACTTATATCTATGCAATAATATATATGTACTGTACATCTATGCCAATATTAGGTACTTTGACTTTTAACTTTTATTTTTCTAATAATAATATTATTATTTTTTCTGTAAATATGTGTAAGTATATTTTATGTTACGCAAGTATCGTACACGATTGTACAACTTTTTTTTTGCTTTTTTTTTTACGATCCAGGATATTACAGGATCTATATGATACCATACAATATTATTATAAAGTCGAAATACATTTATTTTTTTCTTTCAACTTGTAAATTTTATGGCATCAAGTATAAAAATGTGATGACATAAAAAAATTATATAATATAAATAATGTATAGCTACGTATATATTGTGTTACATATAAAAATTATGCACAAACATGGACGTTTTTTTTTTGGCTATATAATTTATATATACCTACATATATATATAAAAAAAATACTGAAGACAAAATGATGAGTGAGATTGAGTAGTCAAAGAAAAAATAAAAGTAAATATTTTTTAATCTAATTTTTTGATTGGCATATATGTAATACATTGTATATTATATTATGTCTAAAAATAAAGATATTTTTTTTAGCAGTCAAAAAAACTTTATTTAAGTATTTTTTTTAAGATGACTATATTTTACTTTGTATATTTAAACAAAAAATTACTTAAAAGTAATTTATTTTGTTAAATATCAATAACAGAAAATTTACTTAAAAAAAAAATTATTTTTAAGTTGTAATTGAATATTGATAAAAATTATGTAAATCAAAAAAATAAGAATAAGGAAAAATAAATTAAAACTTTTGGGTAGAAAGCTATGAGACCATCTGTCAGAATATGTTTTTGAAGTTTTTACCACGTTCAAAATACCAAAACAGATTTAAAATTCTGCAAAATTATATCTTCAATAATTTAGTACATATTTTAATTTTGTATCAGTATTTTGGGCGATTACATATATCTGAATAAAATCACCAATGTAATGAGTCTATATATTTAATATAAGTATAACATTATATAAGTGTTCTAATTCTTGTAGATTTTTAAATTATAAACTAAATCCATATTACGATATTTCTATGGTACTTATATTTTATTAGGTATACTTTATTATTGAAAAAATAATACTTATATATTTTATAAAAATAATAAATTTTACATTTTTCATGCAGAAATTTTCAAAATAAAGAATTGTGAAATTTGCAATATTACAATCTAATCTAATATAAATATTATTAAATTACTTATACAAAAATAATTCTTTCTTATTAAATTCTTATCATCATTTATATATTTTATCAAGAAAAATGAAAATAATATTTTATCAGCAAATTTTTTTTTTCTGTATCATTTATACATATATATATATATGTATTTACATTTAATATTATTTCTATGAAATATTGTAAAAATGAAAATAAAAAAATATTAATAATTTTTCAAGTATATAAATTATAAGTATAGTATAATTATATTTAGCTTATTTAAGCAGATTTTCATGTGATATTAATTTTACTTGTTTATAAACATTCACAAATGTTTTAATTAAGATAAATAATATATTACTTACGTTTATGCTTATACAATGTTTTCATTTATACCAAAAATTCATATACAAAAATATAAGAAATACTCTAAAATAAAGTCACCTTCCTTTATAGTATATTTTGTTTGATATTTATATGTATATATATTTTTTGAATTGATGGAAATATATTTCTAAAAAAATATTACAAATAAATTTATAGTTTTTAGTAAGTCAAATGACAGTATAGTAGTAATGAAAATTAAATATTGTCAACAACTACAAATAAAATTATTCATACTTTATATATAATATTGAAATTTGACTATACATATATTTCCACAATATACCTTAAATTTTTCCATATATATAATAAATAATAAAAGTTAATTTTATTTCAAATAAAGCGGTTCAAAATCATTTTGTATATATCGAGGCAACGTACTTATATAATCATATAAACGTATCTTAATTTTAATTCATTCTAATCGCATTAACTAAATTGTCCACATATATATCATTATTGTTTGTTCAGCACTAAATAATTAAAATATATAACTTTTATTTTAATAAAATAAAGGTAAATTTACTTTGTATCTATTTTAATTTTACCTAAATATATATATACATACAAATATTTTATCTTTATACAAAAAAAAATTCCATTATAAATATATTATCAACAAATTACTCGTATATGTATTTTTTATAGATAACATATGTAGATAATATCAAAGAAAAGGTAAAACTGAAATACATATTCCTAAAAGAGAATAAATATAATTTCATCTGACAGTATTTATATAAAAAGATAAAATTATATAATTACTAAATTAAAATTATACTATAAAAAATATATAATTTCATTGAAATAAGAAAAATATATATATATTTAATTTCGATATTTATTGTTTTTGAATGAAAATTAAATCATAAACATAAATCAATATTGTTAACCAAGAAATACATTTTTTGTACCCTAATAGAAATGAACTAAATTGAATATATATTATATTGATTTCCATATAATGTTGATAGAGTTTAAAGATATTCTTTATTGATTTTAATTAAAATTCTAAATCATATTACAGTAGTCCATATTAAGATTTATAAATTTTTCATTAAAATAATTGGTAGACTCTGGAGTTGTGCCTAGACTAGATTTATATAATAAAGTAATGTTAACTGTAAGATAAAATAAACTAAATTTCTCCATAAAATAATAAATCAGTTAATATACATATATTCACGTATAATATATCTATAATATAATAAGGTATGTAACCTACAAATTATATACAAGTCCTTAAAAAAAATTATAATAATTCTATTTTAAGTGATAATTTGAATAATATTTCTAAATTGTTCTTTAATAAATTCATCTTTAAAAATTATAAATTTTCATAATAATCTTATTTGCCTATACTAAATTTAATTATAAATTATGCTGTTCAATTTTTCTAATATTTATTTTAAGAACTGAATTCGAATAATAAAATCACCATTACAAATCTTTAATCTACATAACATCTAAATAAAATAAGGTAATATTAAAAATGAACTTTTACTTATACAAGAGAAAAGCTAATGACCGTATTTCATTGAATTAAATGGTTACTATTTAACCAGAAAAACTAGAACGATTTAATGCATTTCTATTATATTATACACAATTTTTTTCTTCTTATTTTATATTTCTCTTATTTATTTTCTTTAAATTATGTGCTGAATTTTACAAAAAAAAAATATTAAAGCATTCATAGTGGATTGACCTAAAATATAATTTTTTTTTTTTTTTTATAAATAAAAGTTTGTAAAAAATGTTTTCTCAATTTACAGGGTTTTCTATAATAATTTTATTATTTTTTGTACGAATTTTGTTTCAAATCTGACATTTACATATTTTACTAATGTTTATATTTGTTAGAATTATGGTTAGGTGATAAACAACACCCAAGTAAATTATTAGGTTTAGATGTAATGTTATAATAAATTAATTCTGTCGTCATTATTATATTTCGATAAACCCCTGTAAATTACCAATGCATTGAATTTTATAATCAAAATATACATAAAAAAAAAATAAACATAAAATGTAGTTAGATCAACCAAGAAATAGAAAAGTAATAAAAACATTATAGACACAAAATCATATTTATATATTTTTTTTATCTTGTATCCTTTCAATTTATAAGATGTAAGTAATCGATTTATTTAACGAAATATTTAATTTCAAATCAGTTTATAATATTATAAAGTAAATATAGAAATGTTGTTTTATTAGATAATTTTATAACTTTATAAAAATTTGATTATTATAATAAATTGAATTTACTTTATAAATATTTTTTTTTGAATTTATTTAATATTTTATTCACCCTGTTTTTTTTTTTTAATTCAATATCAATTCGTGCTTTTCATTTGTAGGCATATAAATAGTCTTTTGGTTTGTTATAAAAATCTGGCCAACAATATATACATAAAATTGACCTACATGTTTTGTTGTTAAAATTATAATCTTGAAAAATATTTTATACTTCCATTGAGAATATTAACGATTGTCAACATTCGTTCATCTATAATTAAAAACTTTTGACCGTAAATATTTTCTTTTTGTATACAATTACAAATAAAAATGAAAAATATTTTTGAAAAAAAAATAAATTTTCTATAAAAAATTTTGTCAATGATAATAAAATGAATTTTGTCAATGATAATAAAATGAGAAACATGTAATAGAAATAAGAAAAGCTAAATTTAATTTAGTAAAAATCGCAATATGTATATACAAAATTGATGAAGACAAAGTGAAATTTAAGTTTCAATTATTCGGGGTTAATAATATGGAGCAGCAGCAGCAAAATTAGAATATATAATATATAATGCTAAAAGTTTAAATAGCACAGAATATTTTGATATTTATTATATTTATTTAATAGATATGAAAATTTGTACGAATTTCTATAAATATTTGAGAGGAATAAGGTTTTTGCCCATATTTTCATTTTCATTTTGTACAAATGATTAGAAAATAATAACTGCATATATCAGAGTTAGATTTACAAATTTAGCTTAGATGGATATTTGTAACATATTTTATGAATAATGCAATATCAAAGAAATTATGCTCATTCCAAATTAGTCTGTCATGTGATCAAATGGTATACAAAATATAATTTTATATATACATTGAAGATATTTTTTTGTGATAACGCTTCATAAATTATTATACATGTGAGTATAACAAAATCAAATATACTATACATATTTTTATTTTAAATTATAGTTTATGCAAAGAAAATATAGCAAGAAAACAAAAATTAGCTTATAGAACGACAACAACGTCATTAGCTAAATATGTATACATATAATTTTATTAATTTACAAATTTTATATAATTAATTACTTGGCAAAAACCTAATTAAATGAACATTTGAAAAGTTCAATAAATAAAATTCAGTTAATAAAGATTTAGTATAAATTAAACAAATTTTTAATTAATTATTTATTAAAGAAAAAGAAAACAACTTTAATAAAAAAAAAAAAGTCATAAGTAAAACTTTTTTTTTTTTATTTGAAAATTATACGAAAAATTCTCTAGAAAAAGTTTCTTTTCTTTTCTTCATTATTATATTTTCCATTATAATACTGCTTTTAAAGGAAAAATATGTAAATTTTAAAAAAATATATAATTTCATAAAATTTCTATTTAAAAATAATTAAAAATCTCCAAAATCCTTCCAATCCACAAAAAAAAAAGAAAATATGTTTTCACCCCTCCATATTTAATATAAAAAAAATACAAATATTATAATATACAACAGCAGCTGCCAGTGCTGTCCTTAATTTGCATTAGACTACAAAAAAAAATATATATATATTATATATAAAAATAAACTTTTAAATTCGTTAAAAGTTTTAATTACATTTCATTCTTAATATTTCTAAATAAATTATATTTTTTAATCCGTTTTTTTTTTTTTCTCGCTTTAAATATGCACAAAAAAACGCATTCAAGGATAATGTTTCTTCTTGTGCAAGGTGGAAAAAAATATATATAAATATATAAGAGGATGAATATTGTATATTTATTTCTTTTCTTTTTAAATCAGTCATTGACGTCTAATATGGCTAACAATCCACTAAAGTGTCAGTAATATTTAAAAAATATATATATTTATATATAAAGAAGAAAAACACCAACTTTTCTTAATGGAATACCAGGTAAAAAGTTCATCCAACTATATTTACTATTCTGTTCGCCATATAATCATGATGATCGTGTATATATTTTATTCTGTTAATTTTTAATGAGAAGAAACGAAAAAAAATTTATATTTTTTAAAAAAAATAAGAAGTCCATCCGCAATGAATTTTTGTTCAAGAAAAAACTGTAGATAAAATATTTATAAAAATTAGAATTTATTTAAAAAGATTTAATAGTAAAATAAAAGTTTTTCCTTTCATATATATATATTTTTCTTATTGAATTCATAAATTTTTAATGGTTTTTGGTTGAAGTTAAGGTAAAAAGATAAGTAAATAAAATAATTTCATGGTGTAGTAGAGGTTAAGTTAATTATATACGTTTATAAAATCATAATATACTTTTCAAAATAATTAAAATTATCTGCCATGCGGATACGATATTATATTAGATGGTTTATAATTTACAAAACGATGTCATTTAAATTACTGATTTCTAAATTTAAACACATTATAATTTTTCAGTAATAATTAAATAACTATAATCTACATAACTAACTAATTAATTTTAGAATATATCAGTAAATTTTTCCAGTTCAAAAGTTCACTACAATTTTGTTAATTTTTACAGAAATAATAACTTTAATTAATTTTTTTTTTTGTAATTAATTAATTTATGAAAAAATTAAGTCTATTTAATTTTAATTATATTTATGATATTTGAAAAATAAAAAAAATCATGTAACGCAGTTCATTATTACAAAGCAAAATGCAATAACATAAAAAATTACAACAATTATTTGCTCTAATTTTAATTAAAACTAAATTATACTTTCTTTTGACAGACTCTTTATTAACACTTTATTTTCATTTTTGTTTTAAATATTTCATTTTGAATACTCAATTTATAAAAAAATGCGAATTTATCATTTTTATTTTTCTTTAATTTCCTTTAAAGAACAAAAAAAATTCTGTACTACCCTAAAACGGATATTAAAAAATTAGTTTGCGGTCATTGACTAGAAAAAATATACATAGCTACATTAATATAAATTTTAAACTGTATAATGGGAATTTTACTCGTTTTTTTTTGGTTTTGTATTATGCAAAATTATCAAGAAGTTTTTTTTTATACTACGAGTATACCATATCTAACTATCCCCTATTAAAATCAACCCCAATCGTACTTAACCTTCTTACAAATCATTTCTTAATAATTTATTTCTTTTTTGCTTGCTTGGTTGGATCGAAAACCTTAGGTAATATAATAGTTGTTATATATGTATATATAATACCATTATTGTAATTGCAAAATAGAGTGAAAAAGTAACTATCATTGTCTATCTCTTTTACTCATTTCAAAATAAAAATATTTCTTAGTCAATTTTTCTAGATTTTGCATTTTGCTATATATATGACTGAGTGTAGGAAATTTATATAAATTTTTTATCAACTATGAATAATATTATTAATTTGTTTTTTTTTTTGTTCTATGATTTTATTATTTTAGTCCATGAAACCATCTATAAGAGTTATTAAATAAGAAAAGTGGAATAAATAATAGAATAACTATAAGTATTGCGGAATAAAAGCATAATAGAAATCCATAGGAAAAATGAAAAAGAATTATATGTATACAAAATATATATGTATATATACGGTTACGTATATATGTAAATGTCTGCAAAACGTTGACGACACTAAGGACATTAAAGAATAAAAAACACTCACAAAAAAAAAAAAAAAAGATGAATTCCTGAAAATTATAAAGATAATAATAATGTTTAAAACAAAACAAAAAATGAACTGGATAAAAATTAAATTGGAGAAAATAGGAAAAATTAATGTACATGTATATTATTGTATGTATAGAAATTGCACAATGATTGCTATTATAATATAGAAGAAAAAAAAAGTCATTTTAGTACCTTTAGCTTCTGGCAAACCAACAGTGTGTAGTAGCAATGGAGACGACTTTGTGGCATTTTAACCATAATATTGATAATGATGATGATGATGATGTACTATATGTTATTTGAATATACCACAATATTTAAAATGATTTCCATAAAATGAATATTTATGAAGCTTTTTTCAAGTAATATTTATTTATGTTTTGTTGTTATTCTTTCTTTTCAACGATTTTTTATTTTTGTAATTATTATTATTATTTTTCTCGTTTTGTTTTGTGTTTATTTTTTTTAACAATTTATTTATTAAAAAAAAGAAAAATTCAAATACATAAAAAAAAAAATCTGTTAAATATATGCAGGGTAATAAAAATCCTATATATATATTGTATATTTCTACGTGTATGGGACAACAACAAACAATTTTAAAATCATCAAATTGAAAATTATATTATGCTCATATTAATTTATGATATAGTACCTATATATTTTTTTTTGAAATAATATTATTTTATTAATTTATATTCCTTATTTTTCACTTATAATTATTATTAATTTTTATTTTATCGTTACATTTTTATTATAATTATGATTTTAATTAACATAAAAATACATATTATGTTTTTTTGTTTTCATATCATTATTTAATGGTTGATTTTGAATTATACATTTTTGGATAATTAATATGTGGGTATGGAAGGAAAATTTTAATATATATATACATATATATTCAATTGACTAAAATTTAATTTCTCATTCTTTTTGTATAAACTTATATTGCAATAAAACATATAAATAATAAATATAATATTTTTTATATGTCCTTTAAATATCCTTCACAATATATAATACTATAGAATACTAATAGTATACTAAATATTTAGTATGGCCATAATATTAATTGACATATAAAAATCTTGTTGAGAACATAATTGTATAATAGTTCAATTCTAAATATACAAAATTTTAAAACAACAACATTCCTTTTTTCACTTTTGAAACTTCTTGTTGAACGAAAACTTTTCAATTTTCGTTTCAAGGTATTTTCAAGGTTATTTAAAAATATCTAGTTATATTTAAAAATTATAATTCTTTTTGTATGTTATACACTAATAAAAGATTGAAATATATCTATCAAAAATATACAAAATAAAACCACCAACTAGAGCTTTTATATATTATTTTTTTGTAAATATTTTAAATATAATACTTTGATGTGAATTTACTCTTCTTTAAAAATTGATTTTATTTTTTTACTTTTTGTATATATTTTTACTATTATTGCATCATTTTAAGCTCTTTGGCTTTTCCAGTACTTTTTATTTTAAGTTATCATAAATACCTCTTTAAATTTCCCATCTATATTTTAATGCTGTACTCGTATATATGTACGTTACAAAAAAATACACAGAATTTTATTTTTCTTTAACATGAAAATAAATCATGTATTAAGTTTTTTTAAAGAAAATTACCAAAAACAAAACAAAAAAATTGTATACAAACAAAATATTAAAATAGAAGGAGTGAAATAGTAGCAGTATTGCATGTTTAACTATCAAAATTAAATTTTTAATATTGTATATCCTTTTGATGATATAAAATATACAAGCATATGTATACAAAAAAAATGCAACTTAATTTTTAAACAAAAATGAATATAGAAAATCATAGAAAAATTGGTAAAGGTCATGTCAAAGTCATTTCTTATATATGTACTATAATTTTTTGTGTTTCTGTATACTGAATCCTTTATAAGCACAATAAGATTAAAAAAAAAATTTAAAAGTTACAACAAACAGCAACTTTTAGATTTTGTATAACTTTGAGTTTATGTCAGATTTTTATTTTTCTAAAGAGTATAAAATGCCAAAACTGAAATCATCAATCAAGGATAATAATTATACGATAAGGAAAAAATTTGTAATTATTTTTAGGTGAATGTAGACAAAGAAAAATAAATAACTAATTAAAAGGACCATGAACTTTTGGTGACAATGAACTAGATAGAAAATGTGTATGTATCGTTTGTGTTATACATGTTAATTGTTGCATTATCGATTTAAGATATTTCGTAATTTTTATTTAAAATGATTTATAACTGGTTTGGTTATAGATTATTATATTAGCTTCAGGGGAACGGGGGGGTTTATACCAATTAATAGATAATAAACATTGTTAAAGGAATCAGGGAATATTAAAATGGTAAATTTTATTTAAAAAATATTATAGATATATATTTGATAAAATAGTTAAAGTTAAATATATTTTTATTTATTTCACAATTTTCGAAATGCATTTATAAATTATAATTTAATTTATTTAAAAAGTATAATTTATTTGTTGTCACTGAAGATTAAATTTTATTAAAACTAACAAATATATTATATATGTATATATATATTTAAACTTTAAGCAAAAGGAAACAAAATTCCTCAATCCTAATTGATATATATTTTTTCTATATACTACATAAAATTTAATGTTTAAATACCAGAAAAATATTTTAATTTCTATTACACTAAAAACAAAGAAAAAAAAATAATTTTGTCACCTTAAAAAAATTTGTTGTATTCATCATTTTATCGATAGAAAACATTTAAATTTATCATCCAACCAGGCAAATAATTGCGGAAGAACTGAAAAACTTTTTTCCACCTCTGGAAAATTCAATTTTAAAACTTTTAAATTAAATTTAATTGGGTTAAATATCACTTGAAAAGAGCACCCTAAAAAAAAAGGTTAAGGATAAACGAATAATATTAAATTCACAGAGAATTTAGAAGGTAAAATAAATATCGTAAAGGCATATACAAAAAAAAAAAAAAAAAATTTTTTAGTATTGCTTTTTTACATTGTAAAATTTCTAAAATTCTGGGAATTTTTTAAAAGCATTTTTTTATGTTATTATGTATCTAAAAAAAATCACAAGCATTTCCATATGTTTAACGTTGAAGACTTTTTTGAAAAAGCTATACAAAAAAAATTAAAAGGCAATAATTTGGTGTTACATAATAGGAATTTGTTAGCTTGCTATTTTTTAGAAAAATATTTATTGAGAATAAAAGCATAAGCTTTAACTATTTAGTGTATAGCTCAAAATTGAAGCATTTTATATTAATAAAATTTATGGGAAATACATACATCTCCAAAGTCATTTAAAAAATATAGAATTAGGAAGTTCATTTTTGTAACTACAAAATTCGCCACACATTTGAAAACAACTTCAGTTTAAGATTTTCAAGGATAAAATGTGATATGTGTACATATATGGAAATTTAACAATTCCCAACCAACGCAAAATTATTTATAAATTCCGAAATTAAAGATTATTTATTATATTCTTTAATAAATTTTTCTTATAATTTCAATTTCTATGTTTTTTTCTGTAATTATATGAAACTTCGTATTTCTGTTAACCAAATTATTGTTGAATTTTGACTTGTCTGTAATTTAAAAACAATTATTTAGTCTTCTGTTGCAATGTTGTAATTTGAAATATGACAATCATAAAATTCTGTATTAATCCAATTCACAACAACAATAAGCTAATGGCTTTATAGTTAATCAGTAATTGGACTCCTAACGCAAGTATTTTTCCCAGTCTTAAAATTTGCAGAAGTATATTTTATTACCGGTATTCCTTTAAAGCTGAGTCTACTTAGAACGACATCGATGCCTCGGCAGGAAATTGACCTTACAACTTCTTGCACCGCGGCATAGTACACTAAAATTTTCTTATATTTAAGAATTTTAATTTTTTTTTTTAATAATATTTTTATGGTTAAATAAATACTTAATAAAATCAAACAAAAATAGTAATAAATAATATTCAGTTAATTAATTATTTATACAAATATTTTTACAATAATATATAATTATTTAATTTTTTATAATTTATATATTACCTATTTTAATGTTTGAATGATTTAACATATTAAATTAATTTTAATTTATCACATTATTTTCTGCATCATTTAATGAATGTAAAGTATTGCTAATTGTTAGCATATCAAACACGATCACTTAAATTTCCATAAATAATCAATATTTTTATAAATTAAATTTCATTTTATATTTTCAATTACATAGATATAAAATTTATTACTTAAAAATCACTGACCCAATAATTAATTTCATTTCCAAATTTCTTAAACTTTTCATTCATTATAAATTCAAGAAAAGTTTATATTCTGTTTTTTTATTTTATATTTTATTTAAAAAAAAAAAAACGTTTTAACATAAGTTCAACGACTTTCTAATTAGTTTAAGTTAACGAATTATACATATAATATTTAATATAATTTCATATCATATTTGAAAACAATTTGCATATTATATTCATATATATGAAAAATAGTTGTTGCCAATGTACTCTAAAATTAGTTTTATTATGAAAAATTTATAAAAATTATTATCAACCTTACTTTTTTTCTTATATAAATACTATATCATAAAAATTATTAATTAATTTTGTTTCGAAACCAATTATATAAAGAAAAGAAAAATTAATAATTTTAAAGTTACAAGAAAATTAAATGTTATAAAACAATTTACATAAAATAAAAAAGTTTTTACAAATTTATGTATAGGAAGAAGAAAATCAGTTAAATAAAAAATAATAATAATAAAAGGATGTGTAGAGATTAGATATACACATTTCCGATTAATATATTATTAAAGACAAATTGAATTAAAATCTAACAAAATGATAAGATTATTATTTATTAATATTTTAAATAATCACATTATGCAAATAATTTTCTAAAACGGAAATATAAAATTATTATTCAACTTCCTTTTATATGTTTGTTAATATTTTATTTTACTTTTTTTTACATATTTTTTATCCAATTTTCACCTAGATTTTTGAATAAAACATAAAATCAAATTTATTTCTATATGTAGACGATTCTAATGTATAAATAAATAAAAAGAAATTTATATTCAGAACTATTATTTGATTTAGATTGTTGGATTGAGGTAAGGTTTAATCCTGTACAAAACTATGATATATTATTATATTCATATATTGTGTAACGTTCAAAATAAGCTTGTTCTCCTGCATTTACAATAACAGTTCAAATTTTTTTTTTTTTCACTTTAGACATAGTAACATTTGATGTATATTCTCTTTTCACCCCTATATACCTATTGGATCCTTTTAAAAAAATAAAACTTCAAAAAGGATTTCTATCAAACAAAAAACTTAACAATTGGTGTACATGTTAAAAGGATTTTACAATTTTTTTATTATATGTATATCCAACTATTTTTTTATATTGGCTATGTTAAAATTGTGATTGCAATTTTTTATTATAGTTAGTAGAGATAAAAAATTTGAATCTATAATAAAGTTATAAAAGTATTTTTTTTAATGGAATTTATTGTAGGCTAAAAATGATTGATAGAAATGTTAGTGGACTTTTTGTTATGAACATTTTATGAAAGTTAAAATTCAATTATAAAAAAAAAATTTTTAAAAGGAATTTAAAAAGCTTTAAAATATTAAAAGTCGTTTTAAAAAAGGGTTTTTTTAAAAAAAATAGTCTTTGATTTGACACTTTTATCGTAATAAATTCAATTCATTTTGAGATAAATAACTTTATTATTTAGTACCAATCACTTTATCTTTATTACATTATTAACTATTTTAAGAGCTTTTTAGTTTAAAAAAAGACATCTTCAAATAGTTAATAATGTAATTATATAATCAGTTTTAAAATGTCATTTGAATAATGGAGCCCTCTTTGCATTCTTTTGATGGAATACTCTGTATTATCAAGAGTATCCCTACAATTCTATTACTAATAATTCCTACAAAACTCATTAGTACAATAAAAGTAAAAATGGTGATAAATCTCAAAATCTAAATTTCCAAATTTCATATATAATGAAAATTCTGGACATATTAGGAAATAACTACATAATAGAAAATAACCTAGATATCCAATTTTATAAATACTTTACATTATGAAATTAATATATTAACAAAAATAAAATACTTATGATGTATATTTTAAAATAATAATAATAATACTAAGTAGGAATTTTGTTATATTATGTTTATAATTTATATATCTGCCCCAAGTTTCTTAATCAACATTGTATATATTTTTTTCGTTTTGCAAATATTAATGGGTAAATATAGCGCAACGTTTTTTTTTTATTATTGTGTTTGGGTACGCGAGAAAGCAAGCACACAAAGATAAAAAAAAAAGAAAAATTCACAATAATCACCTTTGGGAAATTACGTTAAAACAATTTTCTAACCTTATCGTTTCTTGCATATATGTTTGCTTAATATACATTTTTATATTATTTTTTTCTTTACGTTCTAACATTTACGAGTAATCCTTTTTCAATTCGTTTTTACTTTTTTTTTTTTTTTTTGCTTTCTTTTTAAAGTTTTTATTCAATGTTGTTTTTAAAGAATTTTATAGGAAGGAAAAATTTCTTTAATTTATTATTAAGGTTGATGACACAATCGTTTTTCTCTATTATCTATACATAAATTTATATCATAAGCATATACATAGTTTTATTTTGTATATTTATTAAAATAATCTTTAATTTGGATTAAAACTTGATCATAAAATAAAAGCTGTATTCAAATATTGCAAGTGAATCAGAGAATAGATAAATTTAAATGTTAAATGCAATTCATTAAATGTACGTGGCTATGATATAATAAATTACCAATTTATAATCGAATCATTTGATGCTTATGGCTTACCTATATTAAATATAAGCTTTTTCGAATTTAAATTTGGAAACCAAGATTTAAATTTGCAATTTTGCGTCATTGTAATAATTATGTGTATACATAAGTCAACAAAATATAAATATACATACTAAAAAAAAATTATTATTTTTATGAATTTAATTCCATTTAATAGCTGTGTTTTTTTATTCCTACTCTGTACTACTTGATATAAAAGGAATAAAAAAACGATGTAGTGCAAGGGGAAAATATGATTTAGAATTGATTGAAAAAAATTTGCCCACTTTGTTGATATTTTTTAAAAATCAAATTTTCAATATTGAAATATACGAAATGAAGTATCTTCTTGTCAAATTTATAGTTGCCATATTAAAATTTAATAATTTCCCTTTTACTCTACATGTTGTACTGGATAATTATGTAGAGTAGCTACAACAACAACCATACAGATACACTACTCGTATAAGTACAGAGTAGGAATAAAAAAACACAGCTAAAATGAAATTTAAATTTTCTTTCAAAGAGCTTAAAAGTTTAAAAATTTTGAAATACTTTTATTTTCTTTTTAAATATAATTAACTAAAATTTTGTAATTTCGTTAAATACATATAGTATACCACACTATATAAATCTTAAAGATAAAGAAAATCTTTTTTTTTTTTCGAAATCCCAGATTAACAATTTTGACTGGTCATTAAAATTTATAAAATATGTATATAAATTTTTAAAATTGTTTCTATATACTTTTCTATATACATTATACCGTATATAATTTTATTTGTATATAAAAATAAGTGAAAGAAAAACTTTTCAAATTTGTTCAAATATTTATATACTTATATTACATTTTTGTGCACTGTGTATTAGTTAGAGTAAAACTGATGGATTAAAGAAATATCCTGTGTAATGTTCAAATCAAAGTAATAAAATATATCTACATACTATACAAATATTATATATATATACATGATTATAAAAGTAATAAAAAAAAAATGATGCAAGGTGAGAATAATAATCTAGAAACATAAAATGATGTAAAAGCAGCACTGCACACAAATTCCCATTTAAGTGGAAAATGCAAACAGACTTACATCTTTTTGATATTCTTTTTTTGCTGTTATAATGGATTGAATCTTTACCACAACATAACTTAAATTATATATATTTATATATATATATATATATATATATATATATATATATTTGATATATATACATACATATATTGTATATATTTATATATATATATATATATATATATATATATATATATATATATATATATATATATTCGATCTTAAAGATTTTTCTTTAACACCCAAAAGGTATATAAAATAGTTCAATAACCGAATAGATTTTCACAACATATTTGTTTTAAAAGTAATTTTTGTATAGTATATTATTGAGATATCCTTTCAATGCATTATAGCTATATATTATAATCAATTGGAGTGGTACGACTTTTAAAAATGTATTTAAGAAATTTAAATATTATTATATTTTTAGTATATTATACCAAATTTTCAATAAATTATATAAAAAATATTGTTAATTAATATAAATATCAAATTTTCAACAAATTATAGACAATTTTATGAAAATTATTAATTAATATATTATAAAAATTATTAACATTCATTTATCTTCGAATGTTAATGAAATGATCATTTATATTATACACTTTATTTCATATAGTATTTGTTCCATTTAATTTAAAAAGTATGATGATTGGATTTGAAATTATGTTTTAAAAATTAATTTAGTTTATATTAAAAACGATTAATTTTTAAATTTTAATTATGTGTCTTATGTTGTAATTTCAATTTGTAATATAAATTAAAATTTTTGAATATATTAATTAAAAATCATCTATATTAAATATCATCTGGGAATTTGTAATACAATATACTTGTAAAAATAATCCAGAAATATTAATAACTTTTTATAATGTTCAATTGTTATTTATAATTTAACAACCAACCCCAAACTTTTTTTTTAATGTGCAGTAGATATAATAAGTATATTTTCAATAAAAGTCTTTGAACTATAATTTTTTTTTTAAATCTGTATATTATTATTATATAGATTATATTTTCTTGGTACCTTTTCATATTTTCTTCTAATTTTTTTTTATTGCAATTTGTGTATATATAATTCACAAGAATATAATATCAAAAAAAAACAATTTCCAACCTCTTTTATGTTTGCTAATAGTTTCTCAATATAATAAACTTATGTAATACATATAAACTACATGTATATAAAGCAATCCCAAATAATATATATAGTAGGACACAATCTTTTATGATTAAATTGCACCCTTTATTCTTATATACATATATATATATATATATATATATATATATATATATATATATATACATAACGATATCCAACAAAAGGTATTATATTTATTTCAGGGTTTTCGTGAGTAGCCAACAAAAGTGGCAATACATTACCCAGAGATTTTAACATCAAGTAAAAAAAAAAAAAAATAAAGAAAATATCATATATGTATACAATAGTCTTCTGGGATTTTATGTTCAATTTTCTAAAATACTTTAATTTATATAGAAAGTCACCATAGATACAATATTTTTATACTGTGTGTATATCTTTATCTTATGTATATATATGTTATAATATACCTGTTTGTGGTTGAAAGGATAAAGGTTTACCTGTCAAGAAAGATTACACGTGATGGTATGTAATGGTTCTGAGATTGTCACAATTTTTATATTATATAATATATATACATATATAGTTGTACATTGTATATTGAAGAAAATAAAAAATTTTTTTTACCTACAACATTTGCTTTAAGCTTTAAGGACATTTACGTAATATATTTTGTTTGATTGTTTTTTTGTTATTTTTATCAGTATATATACATATTGTCGGTTTAAATGTTGTGTTTGTTTAGTCCAGTGAAAGGTTAAAATAAATTTATTTTATTATATATTATATTTTTATAAAATGTGACATTTATTATTTTAGTTAAACGTGATTATGAAAATGTAAAATAAATAATAAAGACAAATAGTTTAGATATAAAATTTGATGTATACTTGTTTTTTTAAATATGAATTGAAGAAAATTTATCCAAATAGATAATAGATAATGGTTTTTTTTTTAAATTATTTTATAATAAACGACAATAAAAATCTTAGAGTATTTTTTTTAGCTGACAAATTCACATAATTTCTTAGACAATCATGTGACACAATAAATGATGAAAATCTCTTATAATATACACTTGAAATTCACCTGTCACTACGATATCATATTAAAAGATTATTGGAATTAAACGAATGGACAAGTGTTATCCGAGTGGTTTTAATAAATCAATACTTTACCATTTGATTAGTTTCCAATGAACTTCAGTTGTAATCTATATTTTTTATAGTTCTATATTTATTTTCATTAAAACAATTTTATCTCTATAGTTTATTTTATGTGACATAATCCGCTAGGATTATTAAAAATCAAACTTGATATGATTGTGCGACTATTCGAAAACAAACATTTATGTACATAATGAACAAGGTTCATTATAAAATACCAATTAGTAAAATTTAAATAAAATGAAAATAGGGAACCTTCTAAATAAAATTTATATTTAGAAAATCACTAAAAGTTGTTGTATAGTGTAGAGTATTAATGAATGGATATACAAATTAATTTTTAATAATCAGTAAAATAAAATTTAAGATTGAAGCATCTTTCATTTTATTATAATAAATAATATATATTTTCAATTATATCATAAATTTTTAATAAAATTTCTTACCCAGGAAATACAAAATATATATAAACTCTTAATAAAATTATTATAATTTACATAACTTGTTAAATCATTTTTTTATTTTCGCATAATATTTGAATATAAAAATTTAATTTGATTTAAAAATTGAATTTTTTTTTCATTTTATAAAATTTATTATTTTTATTATCGTTATATATAATAAAAGTCTAGACAACAACATTGTATAATTTATTATTTTATATATTTTTATTTACCTTTTTAAGGACATAAGGATATTATATATTTTTTTTAATATTATACATATGAGTATGTTCCATATTAAAATATAAAAGAAAGTTTATTTTTTCTATATTTAAATTATAAAGTGTAACTGAGAATTTATTTTAGGTTGTTAGAAAAATAAATAATTTATAAAGAAATTTTAAACTGGATAAATAAATAAAGTTTCAGTAAATTTATAGTTCTTAAAAAAAAGCAATTAATTTAATTTAATATACACGAATAGGAATTTATATGAAGTCATATTTTCCTATTTCTCATGACCATACCAAAAAAAAATAAACAAAAAAAGCACAACCAGTCAAAATTAATGAAAATATCTCAAAAATTTAATATTATATATATTTTTTTAAAAATATTATAACAAGAATTGCGTGCTGACAGGTCATAATAATATAACATTGCGTTTAGTTAAGCTCTAGATTTTTTTTTTTATGTATAAATGTTATAGTTTATATTAAATATTTTTGTGTAAATAACGACGAAAATTTTTCATTTACCAGAAGAAGAAAAAAAAAATAATGAACATTTTAATACTTTTGTCATAATTTTTAAGCGATTTTCTCTTTAAATTATTTTAATAAAGGGTAAGTGATGTTTGCCTTTTTTTTTTAAAACCATTTTTTAAATGTACTTTTAATACCAAAAAATGGTTAGGGTTTTGCCATTATATCGTTTTTTTTTCTTTCTTTATTTTAATTAATATAAATAATAGGAGAAATATTTTATAATTCTTGGCAATTTATCAATAATAATGGAAATGAACTTTTATTGCATGTAAAAAAAACTAGGAATTTTTTTATAAATAAATGGAAAATGGATGGTAAACGTAAAAGGCGTTCAAATACTTAATAAAATATTTTCATTTAAAAAAAATTATATGAAATTCTTTTAGTTGGCAAGAATTATTTACATTTTTTTTTTGATTATTACTTGAATATAAAAATATATCATTTATATATCAGGACATTAAGATTATTTAAATATTTTGGACATGAATTATAATATATTTTAGAGAGAGACCTTTGTTTCCGATTAATTATTATGAAAATACGGAATAAACATTATAAATTGTTTAACGAAATTATAAATTTTGTATACATATATCATTTTTGTGGGTTAAATAAAATGAAGAAAATTTAAATAAAACTTTTTGCTACAATTAATAATGTTTAATAAAATAATTAATTTTTTATAATTTTTTGACAAAATAATTGTGAAAAATGTAATCACATTTTTAATTAATTAGAAATGAAAACAAGTCCACTTATCTAATTTGAACATGTAGAATTAAATGTTGACAACATAGCACGTACGAATGATAGTTAGTTAGGAAATGTATTTGAAAACTGTATAAAATTAATTCTGGTCCACACTCTTATTTCGTTAGAAATTTTACTTCTTGAAAACAGATAAAGTTTTAAGAAAAACAAAGTAAGCAAACATAATTGACCTATAAATGATACGAAATTAGAATATTATACAAGTTCAAGTTGCTATTGTATTGTTACCAATATTATATCCTACAATATTTTCTATCTGACATAAAAAAATTATAGTGTATAGCTAAATTTGCAGTGAAACTTTGATATAGCTATAGGCACATTTATATATTTCCCTTTTTTTGATGAAAAACAATATATGGAAACTAAAATTTTAGTTTTATGTAAATTTAATCAATTAGTTCAATCAATAATTTCGTATTGCTTTTCCGTTTAATAAAAATATATTTCGTAGAGTTTTTAATTATCTAAAATTGTACGAAGTATAATAACTATAATATCTGCAATAAAAAACTATATATTTATTGATATATCCTTAAACAATTATTAAATTTTACAAGTTTCACTTCAGATCATATTAAAATGTCACCTTCTCTTTATTTATTTCTAATTTACAATTTGAAGTGAAATTTTTGTTATCATTATATTTTGGACACCTTTTTATATTTTTCGTTTTTTCTTTTTGCGTGTTTTTTTTTTGTGTTTTAAATTATTTTTATAACTTTTTATAATTCATATATACACGAAATTTTTACAAAGCTATAAAACGCACTTCCTTATTATTTTATATATTTCCTAAATATGATTTCTTCAAAATATAAAAATATAAAATTTTTATTACACCATTTAACCTTTTGTTGGTTACCTGACTCACCAACAAGTCATGACCATTGTTTTTGTTTTTATTTTTGGTTTCTTTTAAAAGTATCACTTTTTTTTTTTTTTAATTCTTTTAAATCTTTTAGATTTATAACCATTTTTTTATTGTTATTATTTTAATGTTGATCTTTTTATAGGGTCGTTTTTGTTACTCATATAAAAAATAAATTCACAAAAAAAATGAGCTTTTCTAAGGTAAAATATAAAAACAAAAAATTGGTTAAAAAAATATTTAACCAATAATATTTTCCTTAAGGAAATATAATAATAAAATATAAATAAAATGTGTTTAAATATTTAATGATTGGTAATAAAAATTTGACTTTTGTATTTTTTTTTATATATTTATTTATTTATTAATCTTAAAGAAGCAAAATATTTAAATTTGTAATAATATATAATCAAAAGTAAGAGATTGACTTTAATAAATTATGGCAAATTGGATAAAAGGCGATATGTTTATAATAATATTATTTATTTCTATTACGAACTAATTTCAATTACTAATTTTAAATAGAATTTCTTAAACGAACTATTAGAATATTAAACTTTAAATTTATTTATTCCTCACAAAATTTTCTATTAATATAAAATTAAAAATAGATATTATTACATTAATATTTTCCACATGTATTGTACCGAATGAATTATTCTGAAATCAAATAAATATACATATATGTACTTACATATTAAAAATAAACTTATTTGAAAAATTCGTAGTAAAAATAATTTAAATACTACATATATTGAAATATATAGTGATTCTGAGAAAAATAATTTACAATTATTATCGAATAATACTTTTAGTTTAAAGCTTCCAGAAAAATATTAATATATAAATTCAAAATAAACTTTTACTATTAATAATATTCCAACTAAAAATAATTTTACATTTTTCCAATGAACTATATAATTATATAAATTTATGCAGTATATATATTAGTTTACGATACACTATATACAAAAATGATGGAAAGGATTCCAATTGTAAAAGCTGACATTACCTATATATTTTAAAACCTAAAAACTATTTATAAAAATTATAAAATTTATTATAAAAATTAAAAAACTTTGAAATATCAAATTGAAATTCATTCCTAAAAAATTCATTAACAATTTATAATTTCTTATATTGATGTCATATAGTAACAAATTATCTTATATTAAATTATATAATATTTAAATTTAAAGACATAGTTTAGAAGTTATAAACAATTAACTCTTAAAACTATCAATATTGCTTATAGAATTTATAAATATAAGGTTGCATGTAGTCCCTTTTAATTCCAACCCATCCATAATTATAATTAATTCTTACTATACACAAAATAAACAATATTTTGTTTGTGTTGGAAATAATCTAAATATCCCACTAATTACTTTATATAAAAAAAAAACAAATATTAAGTAATTTAAATTCATATCATATAATCTTGTTGGCTAATTTTAAATTCGTTTACTTTTGTTTTTTGTTAATATACCAACACAAACATTTACTACAAAATAAAAATAATATTTACATTTTCAAGTATAAAATACTAAAATTTTGTTAGTTAAAATAAAAAAAAACAGAATTTCTACTTTTTGTAGGCCATATTGTTTTTAACTAGGCAAAAATTTATATTATCTTATATAAACAAATTTATTTTACTATTAAATTCTGCCTAATTTTTTTTTTTATTTATAAAAAAATTATTTTATTTTATTTTTTGTTATTTTGTTAAAAAATATATTATCATTTTCCAACTTGGATTTTGGATTTTATCCTATTTTATATGCAAAAGACGTGTCAGTAATTCCAAAAAGCTAACCAACTGTTACTTTTAACTCTTAAAATTTTTTTTTTGGTAAAACGTGAGATTTAAGAGAACTTACACAAATCTATATATAGCTATATAACATTAAATATTTATATAGTCTAAACAAAAATAATAAAGTTAAAGTTTTAGGGAAAATTTTCATATATACAAACAATAATATAGCATATAATATACTCGTAGAGCAAAACAAAAAAAGGATATTCTATAAATAAAAAATTTTAAAATAGACAACAAAAGGATATAAATGCTCTTTAATAGGAAAAATATCAACATCATCATTTCATATCGTTAAAATATGGTATATAATATATTATTATATATATTATTTTTTTATAGTAATTTTACCTTATTTTATTACTGCACTGGGACTGTAACCATAGTATTTAAATCCCATTTTTCGTCCCTTTTTTTTACAGATTTCTAACTAAAAATAAAATAAAACAAATTCTTATAATATTTTCGTTTTTTTTTTTTTTGGTTATATATTTATATCATTGTCCATTTTGTCGACGAATGAAATGATATTTATTATAAATTTTACATGATGTATCATCATTAATATATAAAATTAATTTAAATCAAAATATTAAGTTGATTTTTTACAATTATTTGTTTATGTCTATTTCAGTATAAGCAAAATTAATAATGTTTATTATGAATATTATTTTACGATAATAAAATTATAAACTTAATTGAGACCTTATGGCATTTGATCTGTGCCATCTGAATTAATTCACTAAAAATGATTCAGATAATTATTTTTAATATTCTTGAACATTTATAATCAAATTTGTATATATATTTCGAATTAGTATATAATAATTATAAAAAATATAGTGTTTTAGTAAGACACAAAAAAAAAAATTAGAATTATTTTTTAATAGTTTAACCTTTAACATAATAATTATTATGTTAAAATCTATGCCATATTAAAGTTACCAAAATAAATTTATATTTGCAATATTTATATAAATATCAAAATTAATTAAAGTATAATGAGATGAATATAATAGTTGAATTTGTGATGAAAAACCATAGAATATTTTTATAAAATATACTATAATAATAAAATAATTTCAAAATATTCAATAATAATAAAGTTATACCGATATACTTATTAATTATATAGGTATATAAAACCATTCTGTACCACAAACACGATATGATGCGGGAAAAATGAATTAGAAATATATAATATATTATGGAATAATCATTTTTTACATATGTATAGTATAGTACTTTACTTTTATTTAGTTATTTTATTAAAATACATATAAAAATTTCCTATTTCATTAAATTGATGTCCTATAATGATGCCGCGTATTTTTGCATAATTTCACATAAATTTTAATATTTACAAATTGAGTTTGTAACACTACGAGTAGAGTATGTAAGTAAATATGTATATTTATTATGCACTCGTATGTATTAATAGGAGATAAAGCTTTTAAAACCAAAATATTCAATTTATATTTATAATTTTGTAGAATGTATGTAGAGCATGAAAATTATAATAAAGTTATATCCAAATAATTTTTTTTTCAATTTTTTAATAGTTTTTTTTTTTTAATTACTTTAATAGTTTATATATTTAAATATACATAATAATCTAATCCCAAAATGCGCAAACACATAAATTCTCTTATTAGATATCAAGTAGGACCAATTAACGAGGAGTAAAGATTTAGATATCCAAATTTTATAATTTTTCACAATAATTTTAATTTAAAAAATCAATGAAAATATGAAAAATATTATATATTGTATTTCATATGAATTTTATTAATTATATAATATATATTTATATATAAAAATTACAACGATTTAACAAACTAATATATATAAAATAATATAATTAACATTCTTAAGTTTGCTGTTACCAAATTGTTTTCAATAAAATAATATATGAATAAAATTAACAAAATGTGAACTAAATTTAAGTTCAATTTATATTTATATTTTATTAAATTTAAATCTTATCAGATTCACCATCACCAGCATCATCAACTTCTTCATTTTCTGATACTGCACAATCGTCAGATGAATTTTCTGATGATGTTTCATCTGGTGAATATTCTTCGCTTTCTCCAGTAAAATATAATATTGCTCTTGGTATAATTCTTTCCTTTAAATAATGTCCAATTTCAAAATCTTTCTCCAAATGATCCTATATTATATATTGTAACGAAAAATTTATATGTATACATATAAAATTGATATTTTTATAATTAATTTATAAACTAACATTAATTTGATCAAAATTTTCATCATTTTCATCTGTCGGCATATCAGGTGGATCAAAGAAATTAAAAAATGATTTAACATTAACTGATCTACTTCCTATTAAAAAATTAATTAATAATCAAATTATTCAATAAATAAAATTTAAAAAAATATATATATTTTAATAAACAAACCATTCCTTTCACCTGTTCCACCAGATTTCTTTCGAATTGTTCGCATTGTTAAATCTTTACCATCACACCAATCAATTTTACAACCAGTACATTTATAAATTTCTGGTCCATCAAATGATAATGGATCTTCTGCATCCGGAGAACATTTTAAAAAATATTCTTTTGTTAATACTGAATTTGTAAAATATTCATTTGGTGAAAAATAAAATTCCAAAACAAATGATAAATCTGGTTCAGTTCTTGAAAAAGCTCTAACATCCATTAAATGCTATTTGTATATATAAAAAAAATCAATAACAGAATTTTTTTTCCATCAAATATTTAAATTAAAAAAATATTTTTATTTCATGGTTAATGTTTACCTTTAATACCGGTTCATCATGTTCCCTAACAAATGGCTCCAATAATGGAAAATATTTAAAAATAGTTAACCAAAAATCTGGTATTCCTTTTGTTGTATCAATAATACGTTTATCATCTGAATCCAAATGAATATTTTCCATAGCTTTAGCATAATCAATAGTTAAATCTGGATCAGGATAATCACATTCATCTGAAGTTGGAATATATACTCCATTAACAATTTTATTTCTTTTCAAAAAAATATCACGATGTTTTTCTTCATATTCCCTTTCTAATTGACAAACTTTTTGATGAAATTCAACATCCAATTCAGTTGTTTGTAATTGTAATTTTCGTAATGCACGAATTTTTTGACGAATTACTGGTGGCTGATTAACATATTGTTTCTACAAAATTTATGAAAAATCAATTAAAAAAAAGAAAAAATTAATCCTATATTTTATTCTTTATTTTTACCAATAATTCCGTTCTTTTCAAAACTTGTCTAGTATATTGAATCATCAAGGAATCATTAGGCATATCAGCAGTATCTTCACCAACATAATCTACTGACATTTTATTTTTATTGTTCAAAATGTGATTTTTATTTTTTGAAAATTCCTTTCGTTTGAAATAAATTTTTTTTTAAATTATTTTTTTTTACGTAAGGAAAAGAAAAAAATGAGAAATTAATTTTACAAAAAATATATTTTGTTTTTTTTTTTTATATTTGTTTTCAATTATTTTTTTCCCAATCTGAAGTTTAAATATTGATTACTATTACAGCAAAAAAAATTACAGATTACTGCCAAGTGGTTTTTTTTAGTGAAACAAGATATTATGTGCTTTGGGAACAAATTAGTTATTCTGTATTTTGGAATTATTATATGGTAATTAATTAAATCGATATTTAATGAAAAATCATTATAATATTATAATATTCATACGAGTAATAGTATTGTTTTAGAATTTTTAAATACATTCGAAGCCTTTTCCCACATTAAATTAAAAGAAATTATTTTTTTTATATAGTTACATTATTTTTACTTATTTTTCAGGTAAGTTAGCTTATTTATGCTCACTAAAGACTAGATGATTTGGTATATTAAAACTAAAACAATTTGAATTGAAAAAAATTACATTTTTTAATTTATTTCAAAATAAATTTATATAAATTTTCTTATATTAAATTTTTTATACAAACAGAGAAATAAAAAAGAAAGCAATACAAATAAAATATAAACAATAATTGTAAAAATAAGACTTGATACTCATTTTTAACTAGTCATTTTCAATTTAGAACTAAAAATTTTATTTCATTTATGATTCTAATTTTTACGAATAATTGTCTGATATATACTATTAATGATCCATTTTTAGCTTTTAAATTTTGTGTGGTCGGGAAATTCAGTAGACTACAAAAAAAAAAAAAAATTTAATGTATCATTATATAAAATAATAATATTTAATAAATACTTTAAATCTGGGTACTTTAACATCATATTTATTCATATAAATTGGATTTCTATGTATTAAAACTTCTTCAAGAATTTGATATGGTGTTATTGTTTTTTTACTAATAACTAATTGACGATTTTGTCCTTTACCATGACTTGATGATTTTAAATTTTTCGATGATGCAATTCTAAAATAAATTTTATGTAGGAAAAAATATTATTAATATAAAATATTTTTAAATTGTTATTACTGATGTAATGTAGCACGATCTTCTTTTGAAAAACCAGATTCAAAATATAAATCTCTTATATCATCCGATTGTATATAATTTTTTAATAAATTACGAAAATAATTTCCATTAATTTCTTCTTCATTATTATGACCAAGTCCTTTTCGATTATTTTTAACTAAGAAACTTTAAAAAAAAATATATTATTTTTTAATTTCAATAATTCTAAATGAACAATTTTTCTTACTCTAATGGTGTTTGAAGGCCTTGTGTTCTTAAACCTAACCCACCACCTGACCATCCAAGTTTTTGCATCATTTTATAACCAATATTATTTGCATCTAATTTTAATTCATTTGTTGTTATTAAATTAGCTGTAACAGTTTTATTATTTTTACTTATATCAATTCTATCTGGATTTGGATTTGGCTAGAGAAATAAAAAAATAATATATTTTAATATTAATTACATAAAAAATATTTAAAATTATTTATACTTTAATTGTATAACATTCTTGTTTTAATTTTTTTACAGCTGCATCAAATGCTTTACTTTTAGCTTCTTTACTTGTTATTGCTTTACAAGTTCCAGCTAATTTACCAGCAACTAGTACATCAGCCTGACTACAAAGCCATTATATTTGTTATTAATATTGTTGATATTATTATTATTTTGTAAATAAATTTTACTTACATTTCATCACCAATAATTTTTTCCCTTTCAGTAATAATAATACCACATTTTTGTGCTGATATAGATAAACAATTTCTATCACCCAATAAAAATAATACGAATTTACCAAATGGAAAATTACCCTCAAATAAATCAATAGATGTGTTTATATTTGGATTAAAATGACCAATATATGTATTAAAGCTACCAAATTGTGGTTGTTCTTGATTTAATGCAAATGATTGACTAAAACTTTGTTTTGGCTCAATATAATCATTTTGTTTTGATAATGGATGATAATAATTATCAGATATATCAATTCCAATTCCTCTATGTTCATTATTTTTATTATTATTAGCACCACTAAAACATGGTCTACTATTTGTATCATCCTCATCTGAATCATAACTTGTTATTCTTGTTGCTCTTAATGTTGCACTTATATTAAATGTATTGCTATCTTTAGGATTCTCTGTTGTTCGTCGACCTGTACAATGTTTAGGTTTTTTTTTTTGGTATTTGAATGGATGGATCAAAATATTTGGTTGAAGGTAAAAAATATATAAAAAGAAATCATACACGATCACATTAATTGTGTTTGAGAATTTTTTAAATGAAACTCACATTAATTTTTTTTTCTACCTTTAGCCCTCGCCTCAGCAGCATCAGATGCTTTAACAAATGTTCTTTTTAAACGATTTGATCTAGCCTTTCGGAAATCACTAGCAACATCTTGTGATAATTGTGCTACTAATTGCATTGTTTCATCTGGATATCTACAACCTAAGAACTCAACATTTGTAAAAACTTGTGCTAAACAAACTAATTCATCCTCTGGAAATTTATCTTTATGAACTGTCATAAAACGTTTTCGTAAATCCCAATGTTCATCACTTTCATAATCAGTTTTATAATAATCAACATCCCAGTCTGTATTATTTGCCATTATTATTTAGTTATAAATTTTGATATTAATATAACTTAAATAATACAAATACAAAATTTAAAATTACGTTAAATTTTCTACTTAAAATAAATTGAACACTGAAAAAATTAAAAGCACAAGGCGTCTTTTCTCAATAAAATATAGAAAGAAAGAAATTAAAAAATTCTATACAAATTTTGACAACTGTACAATAGTACAATACTACAATCTCTCACAACGCGCACACACCTTCATCTTCATTTCATAACTTTCGATTCTTTTCGAATCGAAAAGTGAAGAAAGTTTTTCGTAGCTTTTAACTTTATTTAGAGGAATATTTTAGGTCGCGCAACGATAATTATACAAATGGAAAGTAAAATAGAGTACTTTTGTTTAGCTAGTTAATATTTTTAATTTATATTGAGACTCTTAAAATTAAAAAAATAATCCAGTCTTGTAAATCTAAAATCAGCTTTTATAATATTTTTCATATTATTAATTTGACAGTTCGGTGGTTAAAAAAAAGATAACTATCGAAATCGTGGCTTCATAAACAATTTTTCAATATATGTATTAAAATTTTAATGTGTTAAAAGGAGAGAGAACATTTATGCCCCTTCCATATATTTCTAATTCGTTGTTTACGATAGTCAAGCTTAAAATATATATTTATTAGATCCGCCATGCGTAATTTTTAGAAAAATTCACGGTCCTTCCAAAATTTGGTTAATATATTTTTAGTTTGTCATTTTTTTTAATATTTTTTTTTAATTTATAGATATTTGTTATTACGTAGCGTTCTCATTGAATTTAAATTTTTTTGGATACAGGATTGTATGAAAAAAAAACTTGACGACAAAAAATCCGTCAAGTTGGTACATAATGTAAAAAAACAATGCAAAAAAAAACAATGTAAATTTCAATGCTAGTTGGTTTTGGATATCGAAAACCAACTACAACCAAAAAATGTATTCCTTTCTTAAAAAAAACAAAATTATTTGTTATGCCTTGCGAATTTTTTGTATGCTTCGTTTATATATTGCCTTAAATTACAGTTTTTAAACTGTCAAATTAAATGACGTTTACCGGCTGTCGGTCAATTTCAATTTCAATTCCAATCCAATTTCCAATCAAGCAAACAAATCAAATATTTGTCCGCAGAAAACAAATTTTTGTTTAATTTTATTGCAAAATATTGGGTTAATAACAATATAAATTAAAAAATGGCTTCGACTTCTGCTGGCACCTCTGACATGGCACAAAAAACTTGGGAATTAGAAAATAATATTAAAACAATTCCAACTTGTGATGATATATTTCGTTATGATGATCAACAACAACGACAAATTCTCGATGCCAAACCATGGGAAAAAGATCCGCATTATTTTAAAGATATTAAAATTTCTGCATTATCATTACTTAAAATGACAATGCATGCCAGATCCGGAGGCACTTTAGAAGTAATGGGTTTGTTATTAGGCAAAGTTGAAGATAATACAATGGTAAATATATTATTTTTAATAGAATTTATAATAATATATAAAAAAATAATTGTATGAATATATAGATTGTTATGGATGCATTTGCTCTTCCTGTTGAAGGTACAGAAACCCGGGTAAATGCACAGTCACAAGCATACGAATATATGTCTGCATATATTGAATCAGCAAAAGAAGTTGGTCGTTTAGAAAATGCTATTGGTTGGTATCATAGTCATCCAGGTTATGGTTGTTGGTTATCTGGTATTGATGTTTCCACGCAAATGTTAAATCAAAATTTTCAAGAGCCATTTGTTGCAATTGTTGTTGATCCAGTTCGTACAGTATCATCTGGTAAAGTATGTCTTGGTGCTTTTCGTACATACCCAAAAGGTTATAAACCACCAAATGAAGAACCATCTGAATATCAAACAATACCATTAAATAAAATTGAAGATTTTGGTGTTCATTGTAAACAATATTATCCATTAGAAGTGAGTTATTTTAAATCAGCTCTAGATAGAAAATTATTGGATTCATTATGGAATAAATATTGGGTAAATACTCTTGGTAGTTCTGGTTTATTAAGTAATTCGGATTATACAACTGGACAAATATTTGATTTATCAGAGAAATTAGAACAAAGCGAAGCTAGCCTTGGAAGAGGACCATTTGTAGTTACTGGTATCTTGTTTTCTGTTTATATTAAATTTGTTTAGATATTAACATTTTTTATTGTATATTTTCAAGGTGACATTAATGAAAAACGAACCGAAGATAAACTATCAAAAGCCACAAGAGATTGTAGTCGAGCATCAATTGAACTAATTCATGGTTTAATGGCACAAATATCTAAAGATAAATTATTTAATAAAGTTGGACTAAAAAAATTAAATTAGTTTGGGTCCGCCAATGAATTGCAATAAGTTCTAATAAAATTTGAGAATGAATGTATGTAATTAAAAAAATATTGTGAAATGATTTAAATAAAATAGCATTTCTCAAGAATAATGGTTTCATGTTTTTGTTATACATTATTTATTTCGATATGTCTACGATTGCGAAGAATACTTATATTGAGGTAGCTTTTACACCTTGCTTCTGACAACATTGTTGCAAGCAATTGCAAGTAATAGCTTCCACAACAAAATTGCTTCTGACAACATTGTTGCAAGCAATTGTAATTAATAGCTTCCACAATAAAATTAATATAAAATTAGAATGTACCAAATTGCTGGAAAATTTTGGTAAGACCAATATGAATGTTAGGACTAAGGTCATTGTTTTACTATCTAAAAAAATAAGAAGTTAACTGATTAAATATATTGAAATAAAATATAGTTGCATTTGCATATACAAATATTTTTCAGTTTTTATCAATGTATCTCCGTTGGACTTGGAGGCTTATGACATATATGTTAATGCTACATATTCCACATTCCACGCAGTCCCAACAAAACCATTTAGTAACACATTTATTTTGGTTGCCCGGGATATATTAGCTGATAATGGAAATTTCTTTGGTAATGTAGTTCGATAGTTTGAAATTATATACTTCTCACTCTTAGTACCTCTTGTTATATGGTAAATTTACTATACAATTTTTGTTGTTGTATTTCCATATTGCTTGTCTGATTTTGTTGTTGTCTTTCCATATTGCTTGTCTAACTTGGAGGCTTATGACATATATGCTAATGCTACATATTCCACATTCCACGCAGTCCCAACAAAACCATTTAGTAACACATTTATTGTGGTTACCCGGGATATATTAGCTGATAATGGAAATTTCTTTGGTAATGTAGTTCGATATTTTGAAATTATATACTTCTCTCACTCTTCTTAGTACCTCTTGCTTGTTATATGGTAAATTTACTATACAATTTTGTTGTTGTATTTCCATATTGCTTGTCTAACTCGGAGGCTTATGACATATATGCTAATGCTACATATTCCACATTCCACGCAGTCCCAACAAAACCATTTAGTAACACATTTATTTTGGTTGCCCGGGATATATTAGCTGAAGGCATTTTAAAGCGAGTTAACTCATAAATGAGTTATTGCAAAATCATTTCGTGGCATTCCACTTTTATAAAATGACATGAGATATCTCATAAGAACTGTCATTTTATGCAACAGCAAAATAGGTGTTGCATATGATGAGTTAGTGAGTTTAATTTAAGAATAAAGTAAAAATTAAATTAAATTTGGAAATTTATGTAAGTAAAATTATTTAAAAGTTATTTTTACTTACATAAATTTCCAAATTTAATTTAATTTTTACTTTATTCTTAAATTAAACTCACTAACTCATCATATGCAACACCTATTTTGCTGTTGCATAAAATGACAGTTCTTATGAGATATCTCATGTCATTTTATAAAAGTGGAATGCCACGAAATGATTTTGCAATAACTCATTTATGAGTTAACCCTTTAAGAAAAATAAGCGAATTCGCTTTTGGCGAACCGTATACGAACTAGATAAGTAACGCCTTTTTAAAATAAACTTTATAATTTCATAACAAAAATAAACAGGAGTGACGAAGGTTGTGTCTTATAATAGTATTTTGTTAAATATAATAAAATAAATATTAATAAGTAATTTTGTGTTTTATATAATAAATTAAGTAATAAAATTTAAAAAAATTAAATCAGTGGTGAAATAATTATTTATTGTTAAAAATTATATTTTTTATATGAAATAAATGCTAAAAAAATAACTTTTCCGTATTTTTATTTCTAGAAATAAAATCAGTTCGTAAACGAACCGAATTTGGCGGTTCCAAAACGAATCGTTGCGGCGTTTCGTAAACGCACCGATTTTGGCGAACTCTTGGCGTTACGTTTTTTTTTCTACTGTTCTTATTCTAACATTTACGTTTGCGGTTCGCTTACGAACTGCCAAGGCGGTTCGTAAACGAACTCATATATGAAGAAAAGACTTCGCCGGCGGTACGTTTACGGTTCGCTTTTCTTAAAGGGAACTCGCTTTAAAATGCCACTTCTGATAATGGAAATTTCTTTGGTAATGTAGTTCGATATTTTGAAATTATATACTTCTCTCACTCTTACTACCTCTTGTTATATGGTAAATTTACTATACAATTTTGTTGTTGTCTTTCCATATATAATATTGCTTGTCTGACATTTTTTATGACAGAGACAGGCGACATCATTTCATTTGTCATTGTCATTCATTATTTATATCGAAACAGTTTAAAGAAGTCGTTGTGTTTAGAATTTGTTTTTTCCTAAATATTTTTTTATATTTAGTAAAATATACTAAACTAAAATCAGTGATTAAAAATAATAATATAGAAATTGTAAACAAATAATTTCCAAGATGTCTATGTCAAAGACAACAAATACATATAATCGACAAAACTGGGAAGATTCAGAGTTCCCAATATTATGCCAAACGTGTTTAGGTGATAATCCTTATGTACGAATGATTAAAGAACGTTATGGCAAGGAATGTAAAATATGTACACGTCCATTTACAGTTTTCCGATGGTGTCCTGGTGCTAGGATGCGTTTTAAAAAAACTGAAATTTGTCAGACATGTTGTCGTTTAAAAAATGTTTGTCAAACTTGTTTATTGGATTTAGAATATGGTTTACCAATTCAAGTACGTGATGCTGCTCTTAAAATTGCTGATCAATTACCAACTAGTGATGTTAATAAAGAATATTATATACAAAATATTGATAAAGAATTAGCTGAAACTGATGGTACTCAAGCTGCTGGAGCTGTTGGTAAAAGTTTAGCGGCAAGTGAAATGTTGGCAAAATTAGCTCGAACGGCACCATATTATAAACGGAATCGTCCACATATTTGTTCATTTTGGGTTAAAGGGGAGTGTAAAAGAGGTGAAGAATGTCCATACCGGCATGATAAACCAAATGAACCAGATGATCCATTATGTGAACAAAATATTCGTGATCGTTATTATGGTCGTAATGATCCAGTTGCTGAGAAAATAATGAAACGAGCCGCTAGTTTACCAACATTAGAACCACCCGAAGATAAAAATATAACAACATTGTATGTAGGTAATTTAAGTGAAAATATTACTGAGCCTGAGGTACGTGATAATTTTTATCAATATGGTGAGATACGTTCAATAGCTTTAGTGCCACGACAACAATGTGCATTTGTACAATATACAAAACGTTCAGCAGCAGAATTATCAGCTGAAAAAACATTTAATAAGTTAGTTCTGCATGGACGTAAAGTAACTATAAAATGGGCTCATTCACAGGCAAAACAAAATGCAATTGGTAAAACAGATCGTCGTTATGAGATGCCTGCTATTCCACCACCATCATCAACAATTACCTCAAATCCAAATGATTTCTTTAATTTACAACAAGAAATAAATATTTTGCCACCTGGTATGAAACTACATCAAATTCCACCAAATATGATACCACCCGGTTCATATCCACCACCATTATATCCAGGAAATGGACCAGCTTATGCTGCACCATATGCTTCAATTCCGTTACCTTCATCTGGACCAGATGGTATACCACCACCACCTGGTAATATGCATTATCCTAGTCAAGATCCTTCACGTTTAGGAGCAATAAAAAAATAATTTGTATTAATTATTATTTTTGAATTTATAATTTTCTTTTAAATTAAAGACCATGTTCAAATAAATTAATTAAACGGAAAAACTATTTTCTTTTTATTTTATTATATAATATGTGATCTAGTTATTCAATTTCAAAATTATTTAGAGTGAGAAAAAGGACACGTGAGATATAAGTTCCAGGTATTTCATTGGTAAGGTATAACTTTGTTTAAGCAAAATCTTCTATCTATACGAAGTGTAGGGATATATAATTTATCGCCTTGTCGCAAATCTAAGTAATCTATACAAATTAATTTCGGTTTACTATAGCATAAGTTTTCCACTGATTTTTTAATTATATTCCTTTTTTGTAATAAATTATTAACTTGATTGAAACTAAGCACTTGAGAGTTAAATTAGGAACAACATTTATGTAGGTAGTGTAATACATACATACGTATATTTTTATGTAAACTATATTATTTACAAATTACAAATATAATATTTCCTAAATTATTACTTATTTTTAATAAAGAGTATAATCATCACACTCATCTTGTATTTTTATCCAGTAAAATGATCTGATATAATATGACAATCTGGTTTTTCAGTTTTGAAAAATGTTATACCATCTTCAGTCACACCAGATCCAGTTAAATCTAAAAATTTTAATTTTGGTGCACATTGTACTAAATGTTGTAATGATACATCAGTTACATATCTATAATGACGGATTGTCAAACGTTCAATACTTGTATCTGGTGGACGTGGTTCAGCCCTTATACAAATCATATTTTGTTGTACTGGTACACGAGCTGTACCAAAACTACAAATTGCTCGATCTGTTATTTTAGCTGGTGCAAAATAAATACTAGCTGCATGTCTCATATTTTGTTCACCACCAAGACCACCTCTTCTAGGTAAATATGCACGTAAGGCATGTTCTAATTGTTCTTGTTCTCGACCAGGTTGAAGTTCATGAAATTGTTGTACGAAACGTCCATTACGATTACCAGGTAATAAATTATTATTATCATTGTGATCACCTGGATTATTAACATTATCATTATTATCAGGATCAGCTGGTTCACCATCTTCAATATGTATATTTTGTGGCTGTTCAGCACGATTCTCATTATTATTTACCAAAAAATTAACAATAAAAAATCGACCAGGTTGAAGAGAATTTGTTGGCCTTGCACGTCGTTGTTGTACTGGTCGACGACGTACTGTTTGTTCATCTGATGATGTAGTATTCGCATTTGATTCACCTGGTGTTTGTTGTCTAAATCTTAATTCTGGTGGACATTCAATGAGTAGTTCTTTTAAATTTAATAAAATATTAAAACATTGTAAATCTGAATCAGTAATAGGAGTTTCACGAAGATCTAAATACTATAATATTTTAGAAAAATAGATAACAAAAATTTATTAAAAAAAAATATATTTAATATATATTTAAATATATTTTACCTCCAATTTTTTAAAGCCACAACGCGCCGCTATACTACCATAAGGAACAAATTCTTTTAAATCATTACATCCCCGAATACTTAAACGTTTTAAATTAACAACTCTTGAAAATGAAACCAAATCATGTGTACTAAACCAATTACAGAATTCAATTTGAAGTTCCTAAAAAATATGCACTACATATATATTTAAATTAAAATTAAATCTGGTAAAACAAATACCTCTAAATTCGTAAGGTGAGTATCAATTCTATTAAATAAAATTGGTGGTGTATTTGGCCAACGTACGTAACAATCATTAAAAACTAATTTTTTCAGTTTTTTTGGAAAATGTGTTATATCAATCTACAATTTATATTAAATATATATACCTATATAATTATTAAAAAGTGGAAATTAAAACGTTTATACTAACAGTTTCAGTATTAATGAAACAATGATGCAATTCAAATACTTGTAAATTTTCACATGTTTCTGTAATATGTTGTAATAAACTTTCACTTAATGTTACATTTTTCCATGTTTCTTGTGGAAATTGTTCAACCATTCCACGAATTTTAATGCTAACTGTATGATCATGTACACGAATCAAACGTTTTTTAATTTCAGATAATCTTAATTGTTCATTAGTCAAATCAACATATTTCCACAAACGAGTATCACGAATTAAAAAATGTAATCGGTTGCATGTCCTATAATGTAAAAAGAAAAATTATTAATGATCAATAATTAGTTAAAAAAATATATTGACTTACTGGCCAAGGGTTATCAATGATTTTATATCTAAATTTAATAATATTTCTATCAGAATTTCATCACATAATACAGTCAAACAAAACGGATGTTCCTCTAATAAAATTTTTGTCGCCGGTTCTCTGTTTTCATCTTGATCAGATATATCATGATCTCCCTCAGGATCTGATGAATAGTGACGTTTTCTTTTTTTATTATTAGTAACATCCACCGATGTCTCCATTAATTTTTCCATTTTTTAAATAATCTTTTCTTATAATCTTTCTGTAGAACAACAAACAATACTCAAAGAAATTGTTTATTTTTTTTATTTATCGACCGGGATATATTTATTTTTAATATAATTAAATTATTTCAATAAATAAATAATCATTTTATTGATAAAAATATTAATAAATTTAATACTTATGTTTTAAACATAATTAAAACAAAAAACTAGCTAAAATATTTTCTATATATTTTATTTTTTCGCCTGTCAAAAATTATAATTTAAAGATGGACGGTTTAAAAACTACCTTATCGATTTGTTAACAGTAATGCCAACATGAACAATACAATATAATAATTTTATTTTATACTACCAGGGAAAAAAATTAATATTGACAGAAAACACATAACCTCAAAATAGTTTTTATTTACAAAACAAAACAGCTAAAACTAACTATTTTCGTATCCAAAACGTTTTTAAAAATTAAGAATAATTATGACTGACTCAGTAGCGGTTAAACGATATCGTCGAGAAAAAAACAATTCTGATAACGATAATGATGCAGATGATAATTATCAACCATATGTTCCAGTTAAACAACGTAAGAAGAATCAATTACTTAAACTTGGTCGGATAGTACAATTAACAAATGAATCAGCTGCACCAAAATCATCAAGTGAAAACGAAAATGATGAAAATTCACAAGAAGAATTATGGGGTCGTAAATATAATATTAGTTTATTAGATCAACATACAGAATTGAAAAAAATAGCTGAAGCTAAAAAAATTAGTGCTGTTGAAAAACAATTAAAAGAAGAAGAAAAAATACTTGAAAGTGTTGCAGAAAAGAAAGCTTTAATGGGTGTTGCTGAATTAGCAAAAGGTATTCAATATGAAGAACCAATTAAAACAAGTTGGACAGCACCAAAATATTTAATAGCTATGCCAGAATATAAACGTGAATTATTACGTAATAAATTAAGAATTTTAGTTGAAGGTGAAAATATCCCACCACCAATTAAAACATTTAAAGAAATGAAATTTCCAAAAGGAGTTTTATTAGGATTAGAAAAGAAGAAAATTAAAAAACCAACACCAATACAAATTCAAGGTATACCAACTGTTTTATCTGGTCGTGATTTAATTGGAATAGCATTTACTGGTTCTGGAAAAACATTAGTATTTGTATTACCATTAATAATGTTTTGTTTAGAACAGGAAGTAAGATTACCATTTATTAAGAATGAAGGTCCTTATGGTCTCATTATTTGTCCATCAAGAGAATTAGCAAAACAAACTTATGATATAATTTTGGTAAAATATTTTAATAAATTTTTGTACATTTTTTAATATTTACAATTTTATAATTCTATTTTATAGCATTATTGTAAATTGGTACAAGGTACTGGAATGCCTGAAATACGATGTTGTTTATCTATTGGTGGTATGCCTGTTTCAGAAGCAACTGAAATAATAGCAAAAGGTGTTCATATTATGGTAGCTACACCAGGTCGTCTTATGGATATGTTAGATAAAAAAATGGTTACACTTAATATATGTCGTTATTTATGTATGGATGAAGCTGATCGAATGATTGATATGGGCTTTGAAGAAGATGTTCGTACAATATTTTCATATTTTAAAGGACAACGACAAACATTACTTTTCTCAGCTACAATGCCGAAAAAAATTCAAAATTTTGCACGTTCGGCACTTGTTAAACCAATAACAATAAATGTTGGTAGAGCTGGTGCTGCATCACTTAATGTTACCCAAGAAGTTGAATATGTTAAACAAGAAGCTAAAGTTGTATATCTATTAGATGTATTACAAAAAACATCACCGCCAGTATTAATATTTGCTGAAAAGAAACAAGATGTTGATGCTATACATGAATATTTATTATTAAAAGGTGTTGAAGCTGTTGCTATACATGGTGGTAAAGATCAAGAAGAACGTTCACGTGCTGTTGAAGCATATCGTAATTCACAAAAAGATGTATTAGTTGCTACAGATGTTGCTTCAAAAGGTTTAGATTTTCAAAATATACAACATGTTATTAATTATGATATGCCAGATGATGTTGAAAATTATGTACATCGTATTGGTAGAACTGGTCGTTCAAAAGCAAAAGGTTTAGCAACAACATTTGTTAATAAAACAACAGATCAATCTGTTTTATTAGATTTAAAACATTTATTAATTGAAGCAAAACAAAAAGTACCAATATTTTTAGCCGAACTTTGTCCAGAATCTGAGAAATATTTAGATTTAGGTGATTCAATTGGATGTAGTTATTGTGGTGGTTTAGGACATCGTATTACAGATTGTCCAAAATTAGAAGCTGTTCAAACTAAACAAGCATCAAATATTGGACGTAAAGATTATTTATCAAATACAGCTGCAGATTATTAAAATCATATTAATATTATTAATTTATGATTAAGTTTATAATTTAATTTAAATAAATTAAATATGAATGAATATATATTAAAAAAATAGATTGGAATTAATTGCGTTTATTTTTCTTTATCTATTCAAATTCCCAATTATATTGTCGTGATAATGTAATTCTTTTTAATTTTGATAATAATATTTTTAAATATATTATATAGCCAATTTATATACAAAATAAATGAGACAAGATTTAACAGTTAATGATTAATTATTTTATTATTGTTATTTCTAAAATCTTTTCGCCGAATTTTCAATCAAATTTGTTGAAATTTATGTTATACATTTTCTTAAAATTTAAACTGGTTGAATTTGGAATTAAATGTAAAGAAATTCTATGGAATTTATTTTGAAATGTTTTTTTTTTTTTTTTAAATTAAGGAAACCCAATAATTAAATAAAAACAATATTTATACAAAGTAATTTCTATGAAAGATGTATATGAAATTTTTTATAATAAAGAACTAATATTTTAAAATGTAAAATTATTGTATTTTTATATTGTACATATTTTTAATTATATGTATAATTGAAAAAATTATAACATACAATAGACAATTATTGTAAATATTAATGTGTAAATTTAAATTTAGCACAACGGACTATAGTAGTAAATGATAGATTTATATTTTATAATAAAAAGGATATATTTTTGAATAATTTAAATATTGCGTTCGATAATTGAAAAGGAAAATAAATGAAATTTCTAGATATTTTTGGATAATTAAGTAATTATAATGTTAACATATAAAATTTAATTATTTTTTTTAATAATTTTTTTTTTTTAATTTTTTAAATTCCCTCCATTATTTCGAATTTTGTTTTTTTTTTGTTCTAGCTATTAACGAAAAATTTGATTTTAGCTATAAAATTTTCAATGTTTTTAAGAAAAAAATATCTCTATTAAACAAATTTCTTATGAATTCAAACGAAAAACATTTCCAATGCTCATATAAATAATAACTACTGATAAATAAGTTCAATTAAATTGAAATTATTCTCCTTCCACAATTTCTTTCGGTACATAAACAAATCCAGCCATCACAGAAACTTTATAAAGAAAACATTCAGCTAGCATTTAATAATTAGTTGATCTTTTCAAACTGAACAGCAAAGTTATAAATATTATATACAATCTACAATAAAATATACTGTATAAAAAATATTAATTTATTATTTGTGTTTGAGGTAAATTTGTAATTTAATATATTTTCTTTTTTTTTTGTGATTATAATATTAAATTTAAGAAATTATAACAAATAAATAAAGTTTACAATAAAAACAATATATGTAATTATATTGGGAAAAGTGATCGTAACCGCAAATTATATATTATAGTTTTACTACAATTACATAATATTTTGAATACATAATTTATTTATTTTTTTTATAAACAAAATCTTAATTGACAAGGGTAAAAATTTATAAAACTTTACACGTTCTTTTAATAGTATTTTATGAATTTAATAGTTTCATTCATATACACAATTTTTTTGTAAATCATACTAAAGATTTATTACATTTAAAAATGTTGTAGTAAGAAACCTTTGAAATTAATATTGATAACATTTTTTAATTTTCAATGTCATTGAAAGTTTCATTAAATCTGTTTAAATAACATGAAAGAAATTTATTAAATTATATTAAAAAAAATTATAAATTTTCAATATTTAACAGAATGAATATTACATTAGTGTTTTGTGAATATAAATTTGATTTTTCGATATGAAAATTAAACAAATTATAAAAAAATTAAATAACTTTTTTTAAATTATATTAATAATTATTTATTATTAGTAATTAATTAATTGGCTTTTCAGAAATAATATATAATAACTTCATTATTATTACAAAAAAATAAATAATAATTCCAAATATCAGATAAATGATTTATTTTAAAACTAATTAAAATAAATATTACCATATATTATTATTAAAAAATTTGTTATTAATAATATATTAATTAAATCAACATTTTATAAATGCAATTAACAACTTTTAAAGTTACTAATTATTATACATCAATGATTTTTTTTTTTGTGTAACGTTCACAAAATATTAAATAATTATATTATAAATACTAATTAATTTTTAAACACATGCGTACCTCTTGTATTTAATTATTAAATAAATTGAATTGATTTTCATCTGCTGAAATTGTAACACCCACAATAAATTTTTTTTTCATAAAATTATTTACACCATTTTTTTGTTTTTAAATTATATTATATAAAATTTAAAATATTTTAAAAAATTATATTTGGTATAAATAATTTTAATAAATTATATAATATATTTTTGATTTTTAATTTAAATTAATATTATATATGTATATATAAAATAATTATATATTAGAGAGGTCATAAAGAGTGTCTAATCTAAACATTGATAGTATAAAATAATTTAAATATAAATAATACAATAATTGTGAATTGTGACACCATCATATAACTTAAATTTTAATTATGTAGAATTTTAAGAAAATTTTAATATAAAATTCATTAAAACGATTATTCGAATTTCCTATAAAATTAATAAACAATTATAAGGTCTAGTCTAGACTTTGTATACAATATTATTATTATTATCAAAATTGTTTTATAAATATTTGTTCTTTAGGTAGTAATATAGAACCAAATTCCTTGAAAATTCAAATTAATTATAAATATAATTTTTATTTTTAATATTTTTTTTATAAAGGAATTAATTATTATTTATTAAAAAGGAAGTTCAATAATATTTATTTCTATTAAAGATATTAAGACTAACATATAGTTTAATCAAACGCAAACCTTCAATTCAATTATAGGGAAAATTATTTTTACTATTCCGGATTGTTTTTAAATATTTTAAATGTTTCAATATTTTAAAATAATTTTACAAATTTATAAAATAATTGAATTTAAAGTAATTGATTTAATTTATATAAAAAAAATATTAATTAATAAATTGATTTATTACTTTTTCATTGAATCATTTATATAAACGTATATATGATTACTAATGAGAAATTAAAATTCGATTCTAAATTATCAGCATTTATTTATGAGGAAATTATATAGCAACTTCTAAATATTTTTATTGACAAAATGAATACTAATACAAGTATTCATAGTCTAGATCTAGAAACTACGGAATTGTTTAAGGAATTACGAAAAATTTCCTTCTATATGAATTAAGGCCAAATAATGGGCCAGAGAAGCTTTTTCATTATAATATGAGTATCAATTGTATTTTCTGTTAAAATTTCCAATCAAAAATTTTTTTTGTTAAATGAAAGTTATTAACAAATTTTTGAATTAATTATAAAATGAAATAAATATACAAAGGATTATTATTAAATATTTAAATTAAATAAAATTCAAATTAATTAAATTTATTTTTATTTCATAAAATAATAAATTATATATTTGCATTACAAATTAAACAATCAAATAGGTTTCATTTAATAAAATAATTTGGGTAACAATTATAAATAAAATTTATTATATTATATTATTATAAATATATTTTATTAAAATTTAATTTTTATTTCTTTTCACGATATTCAATTTGGTGGAAATGGACGCTATCTATATAGTATTTATATAATTTACTTTTTTTTTTTCAAAACAAAAAATACAAATTATAATTTATTATTTAAGAGGATTAAGTGGTTCGCACTAATTATTGATGCTCAAAATAAGTCATTAATTAATCAATGAACCAAATA